>PVLA01001995.1:20237-302773 GCA_004027455.1 Hydrochoerus hydrochaeris | reverse complement strand
CTCCTTTCCTAGGGTGGAAAAAAAGAAGTTGATCTTAGTTTGGTTTCAAGAGGACCTGATTTTCCCCTCTGAGACTGAAGAATTTTATGAAGGGAAAGGAGAGCTGAAGGAACTACCCTTTGGTAGAAGCAAGCAGAGCCCTTACACAGTGGAAAATCTAGGCTACAGGTAGAATTTTATCATATTAGCATCCCAAGAAGGATCAGGACAGTAGTAGCTACCAGTAACCAGCTTCACATTTTCCATTCCAGCATCACAAGGGCCTTACTTTCTTCTCATCCATTCAGTCAAGTCAGTGAGCAGGCGCTTGCTGAGCTCACAGATACCAAGGCGGGTACCGTGAGTGCCCTGGAGAAGTAATCCAGTTATGAGGTGGGTCAGAGAGCTTCTTAGAAAGGAACCCAGAGCACAGGGGCGACCATCGAAAACCAGACCAAACCTGTCACACACACATACACTTGCCCAGAGGTCACAGGAATGACTCAAGGGAGAAGGGCCTCATGCTGCGCCATGTTCCCCCAGAGTTCACTGGAGTTATGAGGCGACCACTCTGGCAACCTGTGCATTTTGTTACAAGTTTCTCATCAGACCCTGCTGTACTTGGCCAGGCAGTCTCTTCTGACCAGTGAGGCTAGCAAGGCTTCAAAACACCACAAAATATAGAAAATAAACACAATTACTGCACTGTGGAAATGTGTCATATTACTTCGGAACCTATTCATGTGATCATGTGTGCGTGTGTGCATATTGTCCTTCTCAATAGCTAATATGACATAATAAGTGAATGTACTTAATGCTTTAAAAACTCATTTGTTCTTTAAAATAACAGAAAAAATAAATTACTGCTTCATATATGTAATTCAGGCTTTCCACAGATGCCAGAGCATCCTAAGTACCCAGATGCCACCATGTCACAATCTTCTGGTAGAGTCAGATATTGGGCCCTAACACTGAACTCCTTAGGACATGATAGCCCTCTGCAGCACGGGGAAGAGATTCAACTCCAGCTTCGGCCTCTGCAAAAACCAAGTTGTCCATGTGATTTCCACACCATAATGCAAAACAAAACCTTACTTTGTCACCGGCTGTATGCCGCCACTCTGCCAAGCATTTATATGCAAGACTCCATGTAGTTCTTCCAATATGGCCTATGTCTGTGCAAAAAGAGGGAAGGTTACAGAGAGCAAGCGACAGACCTCTGGCGACACACAGGAAGAGGTGGCTCCAGACTGGAAGCCAGCCGGCTTCTGTCACAACCTGTGGCTTTACTACTCACCAGGACAGCATTTCCTTGGGGCCAGTCTTTGCCTGCCTCCTTTATTGTGATCAACATGACCTTCACGCTAGACTGTAGCCTGGCGTCTTTCTGACTCTGACCCCTGAGCACACTTTCCTTAAAGCACTTACTTTGGAAAATGCGCCATCATAAATCCTGTCTCTGTCCCTGCGATGTGAATCTTCCCTGGGCTTCTTGCCAAGTACATGTCCCTAACCTGTGTTCCCTGAGGACCTGGAGCCATGCCTGTGAAATGCAGCCATTAATAAAGACATCAGTGCAGCCTGGATCACATGACCATTTCACCACATGTACCAGAACATGGAGCCAGGCACTTTAAAGACACAAAATTTCCAATAAATGTGCCTCAAAAAAGCTGGGGAAAGTAAAAAAGGAACAAAGGAAGGAAAAAAGGGAGAAAGGGAGGGCTGAAGGGGAAAAAAAAATAAGGCATTTCATAGAACTTATCAGTTCCATTGCACCTGAATTTCTGAGGTCCCTGATTCACTTTTCCATGCCAATCATGCTGCTAAATAATAATACACAGGCATAGTTTATTATAATACACTGCTCTGTACAAACACAGAGAAATGGTAACTGTATTTGCTCAACATTTATTATGGGCCAGCTGCCACTCATCTTAGTTAATGAAACAATCTTGTGAGGAATCTTCTGTCATTATACAGATGACATTTTACAGATGAGGAAAGTGAGACTCTGAAAATTAAATAGCACATACAAGGTTACTCAGTGAATAGATGGTAGAGCATAAGATAAATTCTGAGTTGGTCACGTGCCAAAATCAATGCTCTTAACCATGATACCTGGGCTGCCCCAGCTGAAGGTCAATTACAAATAAATGAAAACCAAATTTGAAAGACAAATGATTTCTCTCAAAAGAGACAAATGCTCTTCAATTTTTAAATGATATCTCTATCACAAATGTTCATTATTACTTATATCACTACATAGAAACTTCAAAATAAGGTTGTATTTAAAATTATCACGACAACTTTCCTTAAAACTAATGTTTATAAGACTTGATTAAATCTTTTGAATTTTATCATGTTGTGTTTTCCATTAAACTCTATCTCTGTCTCTCTTCTGTCTCCCTGTCTCTGTCTCTGTCTCTCTGTCTCTCTCTCTCTCTCTCACACACACACAATCTTTTTATTTCTCTATACTATATTTTCATTTTCTTCTGTTATCTCCTGAAAAGAAACAAGTCTTGCACCAAATGATGACAAGTAGAATGCTCTAAACACAGCCATATAAATAGAGATCATAAAATATATTTTAAGAAACGTAGTCTCATGAAAACAGACCCCTTAAATTGTAGGAATGATAATTACAGAATTCAGCAACCAAGACAGTTGTGTTTCTCAGTTACACGAACACAGGACAGGCTTCCTGGCCCTGCAGCCTGGGACGGTCCTGGGGGGGTCACACTTACCTCCTATGTCCTCAAGGCACAAGCCACTGGCTGGTATCTTCCACATCACACAAAGGAGATAGCATGTGGAAGTCTGGAACGCACAACAAAAAAATAGCACCGGCAAATACCTTTCTGCTTAAAAAAAAAGAAAGAAAAAGATCAGAATAAAAGCATAGAAGTGTTCTGTGCAGTCGTCTGTCACAGAAGCATAGACTTGCACACCTCTGAACATGGTGCTTTCTGCTCAGCACCAGGCACTTGGCATGTACAAGAAGCCTTTGGTCACTTGAGTGTCACTGTTTTGAACTCACAACCATTCAGATGTCCAAAATTCTGCCCCACAGAGGAAAGGAACAAATGGATGACAGGCATTCCCCACGTGTAGGCTCAAGGTCAGGACCCTTCTGATGTGGTCTTTTTGATAATTATTTCCCACCACTGGCAGATATCATCCCAATCTGGAGATGAAAAACTGGAAACCAGAGAAGTGCAGAGTGTGACCTGGATCACATCCCAGTGGGGAGAATCAACAGGATTTGAATCTTGACAGGTCTAAGCTCAAACAGTTTGTTGTCCACTTCATTTGTCCAGTTTAGTGGGTTTATAAAGCAGAGTTTCTCTAAGAAACTTGATTTTGAAGTGAGTTTATTTCAATGTACCCAACAGACATAGCCAGGAGTCAAAGTTGGGGGTAAAGAATTTGCTTTGGGGTAGAAATCTCTCCAGTTAGTGTAATTTAATCAGAATCCTGGCTGACCAGATCCTCCTCAGATCCTCCCAACTGACAGGGACTTCTCTCCACTCCCACCCCCAGCCCCAAAGACCTTCTGCTTTTTCTCTCATCACCATCTTTCAGGTCCTAGAAAAAAAAAGGTGGTAATGCTTCTCCTGCTTTCCCATCATCACTAATAAAAAATGTGACCAACACTATACAGCCACACCTTTCATTTGCAATATATTTGTATTGCTCCAAAGCACTTCATCATTGAAGACATCATTTTATTTATTCTTTTCAGGTTCTTCAAAGCCTTATGATTCACAATGAGCCAATGATGATTAAAACCAAAAAACTGAGTCAAGAAATATATTGGGAAAGTAAGATAATAAAACTGTCAGTGAAGAATCTTGGCACTGTCCTTCACTTTCTAAAACACCTACTTGCTTTTCAAATGTTAAATATCAATTATTTTCTAGACCAATATTAAGCAGAAAAATGTTAAAGAAATTGCCCAGCAGAGTACAGCAGGCAGTGGTATGCTGAGAAATAAAACTCATTAACAACTCACTCACCAAACCAAGCTGGGGTTTGGGGCAGACCAATAACAGATGCTCATGAAGTACATTTCACTTTTATTAGGTAGCTATTATGTTCCATCCACTGGTTTATCAGTACTCCGGGGAGAAACAAAAGCTCTAAACATCTGGTCTGCCTCTACTCTTCAGCATCATCCTTCTTCCAGCAGTTGGAATAGTAGATATCAAGTATTAGCTTTGATATTTTCCACAATTTCCACCTAAATTTCTCTTTTTCCACTGCGATATTTGATATTTTCAAATATCTCTCTGAGAGTCCAATGTTGATGTAAATGCTCTGGATACACATTTCTTTCTTAAAATTAATTTTATTGGTACATATTATGTATAATAATCAGATATATAATTCATCATCATAATTTGTACCTGTACATAAAAATCTTCTTTTATCCCCAATAACTGTCCCCTTTGACGTCTCTTCCAGATGTTATTTGTTTCCAATTCTCCTTCTATTCTCTGTTTTTATTATCCCTTTCTTCATTTCCTCTTCCCCTCCTTAGTTCCCCTTCCCATTTGTACATTTTCTTACTTCTCAACATCTATTATGTATTTTGGTCCTTATCTAAACATCCAGTTTCTCACATCAGAGAAATAATGAGATATTTAAACATTTGACCTGTTTATTTCACTTAAGTGTACAGTCTCAAAGTGCACCCATTTACCAAGAAATATCTTAGATTTATCCTTCTTTATTGCAAAGTAGTACTCCATTGTATAAAAATATCTTCTTGTCATGGGTATTTGGGCTGTTTCTAAGATTTAGCTATTACAAACTGTGCTGCTACAAACATGGGTACACATACATCAGATATATGTGGCAGGATGTTTTTAATTCTTTTGAGAAGTTACCAAGAAGAAGATTAGCTGGGTCAAGTGAAACCTTTAGTTTTAGTTTTTTGAAGAATCACCACACTGACTTTCACAGTGGTTACACTAGTCCACACTCCCACCAACACTGGATAGGTTTCCTTTTTCCCCAGTCTTGCAGTCAGTTGTAACTGGTCAATTTCTTGATGATATCCATTAGTTCTGGAATCAGATGGAACCTCAGTACAGTTTTAATTTGCATCTCTTGAATGACTAGAGATTTTGAACAGAGTTTCATATATTTATTTGCCATTTGTATCTCTTCATCTGAGAAGTGTCTATGCATTTAAAATGCCCTTTTTGGACTGGGTCTTTAAATTCAGTGGGTCCAATTTTTTTTGAGTATTTCATTAGTATGCTGAAGAACAGCTGGCATCCTTTTCATGTTCCTGACTGTAGAGTGAAAGCTTTCATGTTTTGACCATTTAGTAAAATGTTGCCTGTTCGCTTATCATAGATCAGATTGAGATAAAGACTGTCTATTCCAATTTTCTCTAGAGTTGTTATCATGAATGGTTGTTAGACTTTGTCAAGTGCTTTTTTGTGTTATTGGGATGATTATAGGTTTTTGCTCTTGTCTCTAGTAACTTGTTTGTTTGTTCGGAACTGGGGATCAAACTCATGACCTCACACTTGCCAGGCAGAAACTTATGTCACTGAGCTAAATCCCCAGTCATTCTTGTCTCTATTAATATGATGTATTACATTTATTGATTTGGAGATATTGAACCACCCCTGAATCCCTGGAACAAATCCTGCTGGATCATGATATATAATCTTCTAATGATTTGCTACATTCAGTTTGATAGGATCTTGTGAGGGTTTTTGTTTCTATGTTCATTAGGGAGATTGGCCTATAGATCTCTTTTGTGGTTGGGTCCTTCTCTAGTCTTGGTATCAGGATAATGCTTGCTTCTAGGAATAGTTGCTTGCCTTTGAACTTCATTAAAGAGTCTGAGAAGTAGTGGAGAATTAAATCCTCTCTAATTTTCTTATAAAATTTAGCCATAAACCATCAGGACCTGGCCTTTTCTTTGTTGGTAGTTTTTTTTTTAATTTTTTTTATTTAAAGAGAAACAAAAGCATGTAAAGGGTAGAGATAATACAGAATTTCAAAAAAAAGATAAACAATAAGAAATCACTAGTTGATAAATTACATATTGTCCTCTTAGAAAAAGTTGTTCAAGTTACAAATATTAAAGCATACAAAGTAGATATTCAAACAGTGAGAGTATAAACAGCTATGCATGCATGAATCTCTACACGTATTTCTATCCTTTCTGTGTTAGAAGGAAAAACAAAACATAGCAAGACAAAAAAAACCAAATTCCTTGAAGAACATGAAACCAAAAAGTCATATAAAACCACAGTACAAGGTGATCTACAAGGATTATTGTGTTGTTTCTTATTATCTTCAATAGAATTGTCTATATCATCAGGCTTAGCTGAATATGGCTGTAAAATTGAATATAGTACTACATAACAATTTTAGTAAAAATAAAACATTGTAGACAGTATAAAACTTCAAAGGCAGGTAATAATCAAACCAGAGTGGATATTCCAGTGGATCTTGTCATCTTCAGTGCAGTTGCCTATACTCTCAGACTTGATACTATCAATCATAACAGCTTTGAATAAAATCTATCAATACAAAACAGTGATCTAACAAACCAGATTCGATTATGATGAGTCATGGTAAAACAGTGTAGGTTTTACAGAGCTTTAGATTAAGTTAATAGGAAATTAAGGATGATTATATCCTGTTATTTTCAGGATTACTGTCTGTGCCCTCAAATCTAGTACAGGTAGAATGATTGGAACAGAACATGATATATCATGTTCTGTAGTGTGAGTAATGTAGCAGAGTAGTGTGAGTAATGTGGGTTTTAAATCCTAGTGCACTATTAACAATATAGTGTATCAAGGCCATCTATGTTAGAGATTCTAGCCATCCTTCTCTGCTTCATTTATGCTATGCTAGTTTTCTGCCTTTGTTTGTCTATTTTTCTCCTTCATTCTACTGCCTGCCTCACTCATTGAGGCCTTTCTACCACTGTTCCTAAAATCCCAGTATTTTTTTTTTCTCTCTCTAGAATGTCCTTCAGTATTCTCTGTAGGGTTGGATTGTTGGTCACAAACTCCCCCAGTTCCTCTTTGTCATAGAAGCATCTTGTTTCTCTATTAATTTCTAGTGACAGTTTTGCAGGGTACATCAATCTGGGCTGAAGGTTATTTTCTTTCAGGGTTTGGAAGACTTCACTCCAAGCTCTTCTTGATCTGATGGTCTGTGTTGGGAAGTCAGCTGTGATCCTGATGGGCTTACCTTTATTGGTAACCTGTTTCTTCTCTCTGACGGCTTTTAATATTCTGTTTTTATATTGAATTTCTGGTATCTTGATTATTGTATGTCTGGGTATAGATCTGTTTTGGTTGAAGGTGGCTGGAGTTCTGTATGCCTCACACAACTGAATGTCATTTTCTTTTCCCATGCTTGAGAAGTTTTCCTTGAATAGCCTTTGTAGTTCACCTGTATGTATTCCTGCTTCTTTGTTCACATTTCTTATTCTTTAATTGTAGATTCTCTTGTCTTCTTCTAGCCTTTGTATTGTTACTGCCTGTTTCCTTGTTGTTTTTAAGAGATCTTTCCTTTCATGATCACACATCACAAACTTGTCTTCAAGTTTTGATAGTCTATCCTTAGTTTCTTTTAAGGCGTTTTGCCAGCTTTCAATTTTTAATTTTTTAATTAATTTAATTCCTGGTAGTTTTTAATTTCCTGGTAGTCTCTTTGAACCTGCTTCACGTATTCTATATTTTCTTTATATTCTTTATCAAATGTTTCTCTCCTTTTTTTGTGTTCCTCCCCTCTTCCGCCTGTAACTTCCTGAGAGATGCTTCCTGAGAGCATTTCTTTTATTACTCTACTCATATCTTGCTTTACCTGATTTAATATTTCAGTTTTGAGCTTGTCTACAAGGTCCCGAAGATATCTCTTAATGTCCTTTGAAGCCATGTCTGATGTTGCGTGTTTGCCGCCTTCAGTCTCCCTTGTTTTTCCCTCTCCTGGATCAGGGCTGTCAGGGTTCTGGGCTGGGGGCCTCCTCCTGCCTCTCTCTCCTGTCATTGTCCTGGCTTCCTCCACACAGGTTACAGTGCAGGTCCCAGCTCCCTTCCCTGTTGGTCACATGTCCTTCGAAGCATGCTGGCAAGGGACCTCACCCTCTCCTGCCTGCTCTTGTCACTGAGGGTAAGCAGCAGCTGCATATGCCTGCCCCCACCCATGGGCCAGCCAAATTTCAGGGGCCTTCACCTGGTTAGTGTGTGCTAGGTGCAGGGAATGGATTTGGGACAACTCATTGGGTCCTGGCCAAGGGCGCAGCCCAGTCCAAGCAAATCCCACGAATCTGCTTTGGGGAGGGAGCAACCAACTGAAGTCACTGTCACTACCAGTTCAGGCTCGTCCTTCCCAATTCCAACATGTCACCCATTTGGTCACACCCTTCCTGTAAGGGGGGTCTCATTGCCAGCACTGACCATGGATTAATGAAGGTCCCTTCACCGGCTCCACTCTCCATTGGGCTCACCAACCCCCGACCTCAGTGCTGCTGTGGTTTCTGTGAGTCGTGGTAGGAATGAGTTTGGGCAGCTCTGCGGGCCAGTGCGGATTCAAACCTGCGCAAATTCAGGCCTGCGCAAACTTGATGGGTCGCTGCAAAAACACTGTGTCCTGTAATTTTTAGCTGTTTCAGTTGTAGTCCTGAAGTATTTAACAAGGTTTTTTACATTTTAATTTCTTCCTGTGTCAAGAGGATCCATCTCCCTCTGTCTGGGTCTCTCCAGGGTGTTTTATTCTCGCATATGAATTATTTCTCCCAGGAGGCTTTGTATTTTGTTGCTCACTGATCGGCCATCTTGACTTCTCCCTGTTGATAGCTTTTTAATTATATCTTCAATTTCATTGTCTGATACTGGATTATTTACAATTTTATATCTTATTGTTTCAGCTTTGGTAAATCATATGTATCTAGGAATCTGTCCATTTCTCTGTGTTTTCTATATGTGATATATGTTTCTGATAAGAGAACTGCAGGAAGTCAGGGTAGCAATCAAAACAAGTCTACTAGATGTATTCATCATGTAATTGGACCTGTAAATTGGTACTTAACTAACAGTTGGCCCCAAGGTGACTCATGCACAGTATTTGCCTTAGTTGGTACTAGGTACTGAATGGATGTCTTTCCCAAGTTCCTTCTTTGAAGTCTTAATCCCCATTATGGCTGTATTTGGAATAAAGAAGTAACTCAAATGAAATGAATAACAAGGATGGGACCTGATCTGGTAAGACCACTGTCCTTATAAGAGACACATCAGAATAATCTTTCTTTCTGTCTTCCATATGAGCATACATGACAAGATGACTTTCTGCAACCAGAAAGATAGCCCTTAACAGGAACTTGATCTGGGATATTTAGCCTCCAAACTGTGAGAAAGAGACTATTATTTACATTCCTAGTCTGTGGTGCTTAGTATGAAGGGCAAAAGGTTAGAACAGCAGCATTTCATTATCCTCCCCATCAAATTCAAATGTGACAACAGAGCTTAGACAATGAGAAAAAAAGGAAAGATTGAGTAGTGAGTCACTGGTTACTGTCTCAAAGCAGAAATTATC
This sequence comes from Hydrochoerus hydrochaeris, assembly GCA_004027455.1. Classification (NCBI taxonomy): domain Eukaryota; kingdom Metazoa; phylum Chordata; class Mammalia; order Rodentia; family Hydrochaeridae; genus Hydrochoerus; species Hydrochoerus hydrochaeris. Next base: position 293,212 of record PVLA01001995.1, on the reverse strand, counting down.
CATCATATGCATCAGTTCTAGAGCCACATGGGGTAATTCTCTTCTGGTCAAAGGCTCAGTGGTTATCAGTGTGGCCTGACATACAGCAATATAGCATATAAAGAAAGACATCAAAGAAAATGACACAAATATTTGTAATAACATTGCTTTCTTTTTGGCTTGACACATGAGTGTTTTAGAATTCAGACACAGACATCTCCTCAGCCCAGCTTTTACCTCTGAGATTTCACTTGTGTTCCTTGTATCCTTTGCTTACAACCTCAGATACAAGGGGTTGGCAGGGAAGGGCTGAGTTAGGAAGGAATGGGATGAAAATCAGAAATAACAGTAACTACCCAAGTTTTATTTTTTTAACAAGGTTCTTGAGAATTGCTGATCAATATAGTAAATCACATTATAAGGGTTTTTTAAAATCTATGATATATATGGGCTTATTTAAATGTATTGGTTTCTAAAAGTTTAAGTAAACCAAATTTTTGCATAAAAATATTGTGAAATCACAATCTAATATCTGTGAAATATGTCCTTGCTGGACAAAAAGAACATCATTGAGACTGAAAGTTTAACACTGATAGTGATATATGATAATACTGATGATGGTTTTCATTTCTGTATGAAACAGTTCAAACACATCATCCTTCTTAGGCACTGCTTATTATTACCCATATTGGCTTCATATCACTTTTTAAAAAGTATTCTCAGTCTCATTTTTTTCTTTCCCTCCTTACCCAAACATAATCACTCACTTGAATAGATGCTTAACATTTCCATGCACATTTAGTGATATTACTATAAAGCTATATTTTATATAAAATATTGAGGGTTAATTCTGATGGTTTTTAAATCTTCTATAACCATCAAAATTAACCCTCGTTATTTTTGAGGTTTATCCATGTTCATCTATGTAGCTCTGGTTAATCCATATATCTTTATAAATATTAACATTTTATGAATATGTCACAAGCTATTAATTCATTTTTCTGTTGCATATATGACACTTTTAATTTCTTAGTACAAATATACATCATAAAACAGTTTGTAAACCAAGGTACAGTACCACAATAGATTTCTTATTGAATTTCCTTATTTTAAATTTTGTCAATAGGTTAGTTTGTGGTATTGCTATAAATAAGCATTTGCAAGTAACAGTAATTTGGTTACTTCCTTCTAATCTTTTCTCATTTCTCTTTTACCAACCTTACCGCATTCCCCCAGACCATCACCCAAGTTATTTCCACAAAATTCAAAAATAGACAAAACTAAACCATTTAGCAACACAAGCTAAGATTGTAAAAGTATGAATAAAAGTAAGCACAGGAACCTATAAATCATGCTCATAGTTAGTTCTAGGGAAAAGAGAGAAGGTCTGGGAAGGATCCCAGGAGGCTGGTGGGCCACAGCCATGTTGGATGAGGTCAGCTGAGGTTTAAATCAGACACTTTTGTTTTATCCAGTTTTCGGTAAACTTACAATTTAGGACTTTTCAGTTTTTAATCTACTGATATTATGTGGTTCTTGAATATAAAGTAAGAAAAGAAAAACAGCCTCCACCAAAAAAAATTTCTTTAACAATAACTTTGTAATGCTGAGGGGTTGGGGGGGAGATTGTTTATTTGTTGCTTGTTTTGTTCGTTATTGGGAATTGTACTCAGGACTTTGCACTTGCTAGGCAGTTGCTTGCGCCACTGAGTTATATCCCTGGCCCAAGTAATGCTGTTTGAACATATGGATTCAGGTTATTGATTGAATTTCTTTAATGGTTATCTTTCACTCACATGTTCCATTTCTTATCAAATCAGTTTTTCCTAAGTTATATTTTTCCAGTAAATTGTCTGTTTTCTTTATATTTTCCATTGGAATAGATTTGTTTAAAATACTCTCAGATTTTAAGTCTTCATTATATCAATGTTTTCTAATTTTGTTATTAATGAGTTGTACTTATTCATTTTAGAATTTTTTAAATTTTCCTCATACTCTGCTTTGCATTTCTTGAAAAGATCATTTATCACTTTAATCATTTATACAAATCCAAAAATTTGTTAAGTTTTTGAAAGAAAAAAATGAAGTCTCTGAGGTTTCCATAGTGTGCAAAAACACTTCATGAGGCAAAAAAAAAAAAAAAAAGGAAAACTACATTCCAATGTGTCTAATCAATAATCTAACATTTCACAAATCAGGTTTTTTTGAAATGTATTCCCATATAAGAATGTGAATGTCAGTTGGAACATTTTAAAGGCAATGAACATGCAAGGATATTTCTGCCAAGAAAGAGATTCTCCTTGACCTTTGCGTCTTGCCCCATAGATGCCCAAGGTTGCATCAGCTCTGATGTTGGGAAGGAAGATCTAGACCAGTGATGGTGAACCTTTTTGAACTTTCCGTAATACAAACAGTCCGCTGAGGCATGCATGCCATAGGTTTGCCACCACTGACTTCTAGGCCTGGAATACATTCACTCTAAAGGCTGATTCTTTGGGCTACTGAAAACAAAGCGTTGCTTTATTTCCTCCTCCTTTGGGATCATCCAGGTATCTCAATGAAACTTTTGAAAACATATTTAGAAAGGACACATCCTCCAATTAAAAGAAAGTAAATTAAGTTATTTTTACCAAACCCTGATAATCTGAAACATTATAGAAATGCAATGTATCAAGAAAACTATTTCATGTGCTTTTAATCAGGAGTCATTATCAATATCTGTTTTTATATTTGTCATGCCATTTGTTTAAAACCGAGCTTCTTTATTTTAAATAGTGGTACCACATGGTCATAACTTATCTTTATCTTCTATTTTAAACTACAAAACACAGTGAAAAACATCATCCTCAAAGATCAATGTTGATTGTTTTCTTTTTTTACTGCTCATAAGGTAGAGATAAGTTCTCCAAATAATAATCTCTTCTTCTACACTGTCTGTAGCGATGGTAGTCTGGAAGGTAATTCTGCAAATGACAGGTGTGATAGTTTATCATTTATAAGGATTACAGGTTAATAGAAGGGGCTTACCCCAATATATCTTAGGTGAATTTTATCCCCATTATATTGATTTTCCAGGTTAAATGTTACTAAAACTACATCCCCAAAATGAAGCTATTAACTTCTCTAGATACACACAGCCCTAATATGTTCTGTGGACCGAGATTTGGGCACAATTTCTAATGTTCATTTGCCTTTAAAAATAGATTGCCTAATCACATTTACAGAGCACCCCTCTTCTAATGGATATTAGTGGTTTAATTATTTAAGTCAAATCAGGAAAAGATGTGTAATTACATACACTTCAACGAACTCACTTGCATCTGACATTTGTTGACTGTCTACTGTGTGAATGATGACATCAGGTTATTGCCTTAATCCCTCTCCTTTGGCAAACTTTAATGAAGTATGAAGCTTTATCAATTCAACATGTCCTCTTTGTGAGCTTTATTTAGCATGCCAACTTAGTCAGCAAGATTGCCTTCTAAATGACATACTAAAGGTCATTCTGGAAGTGAACCAACCATCAAGTTATATCCAAGACATAACACCTCTCTTCAAGGCCCAGATGCTTACAGTATACATAGTTTACATGCAGCCACATTGCCCCTAACTTTCTAAAACTGAATATTTTCAGCTGCATTCCTCCCTCTTCATCCACACATGTCTAATGTCTTCTCTTAGACGCGCTCGTTAAGCTGCTGAGGGAAAATTACACTGCTGCAGTCAATGCCATATGCAGCTGTCTGATATATATATATAGTCAGATTTCCAATTCCTGGATGGGCATAACTGACATCCTCTCATATGGAACAACTGCTCTAAGATTCCGACATAGCAAGTGAAAAGCAGAGTTATGAGCCCATCTTTAATTCATGGAACCTGTCATGATTTCCTGGTTTAAAGTTATCTGGGAATTTTAATTGGGTCTCTAAAAATTTAGGCATATCTTCAAATTAATAGACTAATGGCAGGAAAGAGAGAAATTACTGCTGTACCACAGACAAATGTTCATGTAGAGTGTACCAGAATAAATGTTGTAAAGAGATGGGTCTTCGTTTATACCTGTTAGGTATTCAAGTTTGTGGAATGTTTGTGGAACTGAATTTGGTAGCTTGGGAAGAAGCCTGAATTCAAGCAGCTCTTTTCAGTTTCATGGCCTTGGTTTCTTCTGTACTTCTTAGTGTTGGACTCTGTCCTCCACCTGACATCTCGAGGACATATACCAGTCCACAAGGGATTTCTCTTCTCATTACTGAGAGATTTCAAATACTGTATGCTGCAACAAAGGGACAGTAAGAACACAGCAATCTGCCTCAGGGTGCCTTCCTGGTGGCCTTGATTTATGACACCTAACTGTGATAGATTATTTTCACAAAATATTAACCTGTTAATGTTTCCAAGGAAAGAGAGGGAAGAAGGAACAATCTATCTTTGTGCATTAAGTGTTATGATGTACTAGTCATTGCAAGCTACTACAACCACCCTTCCATCCATTTCCCTGCAAGTTTTATGCAGCAATTTGACCTCTCTCATGTTGCAAGGATGCTCTTATCAGAAAATCTTTATTTTCATCATTCATTTCCCCAAGATAGCATCATTCTTGGTTATATGAGGCTATAGACTCTTCCTGCATTAGGAGATGTGTAACTGCTTGCTTGAAGAGCAGTTCACCTTGTCTAAACAAGGTCAGGACAGACAATGCTCTTGTTGGTAGTTGTGCACCTACTGGTATTTGCTTTCAGCCCCCTCTACCAAGTGGGTGGCATATTTCTAACTCTAAGGCAGAATCATCCTTGTCTATCAGCGAGTTCTGGTCCACTGACTGCTGAGATTCGGAAAGAGGGTGCCTCAACACACCCACCACATTGATACTGCCCACAAGGACCTTTCAGCCCACTATGGTCCCTGGCTAGGTTATGAGTGTTATGAAGGCAGGGAGCATGCAGGACACTCCCTATGTACATTCACAGTGGACTAGGTGCAAACGGATAGTTTGATGAGTGAAAGAAAGAATGAATGAATGAATGAATGAATGCAGACAGCTCACACAGAAGTTTACTCCATAGTTCCTTCTGCTAGTTGCAGTTTCTCAGAAAAGACATACAGTTATCACCTGGAGATACAGGAAAGAAATGCACATGAAGGAAAAGTCTCCCTACACTGACCACTGATCTGTCTTTGCTTTGGGTCACTTAAGCACAAAACCTCCCCAGCCTGGCTCCCAGAATGTCCCTTCCAGCCATAGGTGAGAAGACAGAGCCACTGATCTTTTTACACAATGATATGCTTCCATTTTGTTTTCATGGACCTGTATAGAGCAAATCATACATAAGTGAGGTCATTGAAAAGGGCAAACGGTACAATTTGAGCCATTTCCTATGTGATCTCAAACTGGATGCCATCACATATTTATTTAGAAAAAGACATTATACCGACATGTAAAATTTAAACTCTGAATATTATTTTCCAAAGATAAGAACTCTTCAGTGTAACATCTGACTGCATAAAAATCCAGTAATGTGCCATTGCTGCTGGCCAAGTATTTGACATGTATCATAGCACCCTAATTTAACAGAGTAGATAGGTCATGCGTAGACTATATAAACTACACGCATACATTGAAGAAACTGAACTGCTCCAAACTAAACAACAAAATATTATATCTATATCAAAAACATCTCTGAGCAAAAGACACTGTAAGAAAAATATTAGAATATTTGAATCCATTAGGCAAGTAAAAGGAAAACAGAAAATTTGGAGCAGGAGCAGCCTACTCAATACTAAATACTGCTAAATACAACCTTTCCCTGCCTCTGCCAGCCTGAGCCATTTCCCTACCTGTGTCCACCTCTACGCTAGCCTGCCCCATCTTTCTGTCCAGCTTTGCTCCTCTGCCCATACCTTCTTTCCTGTCCTGGGATATCTCTCATGGTCTCTTTCCTGCACTCATGAATTCGGTGTGCTTTAGGATAAACTGTGAAGCTCACTATTCAAGTCTGTCTTTAAATACTGTAAAGGAAACCAGTTTTTCCCAGTCTTCAATTTCCTTCCTTTCCTTCCTTCTTACACTTTTCTCCACACAAGGCAACCTCAGTTTTACAAAACAAAAAATATTTTAATGTCTGTTCTATCTGAATGATCCTTATGTCTTGTCAGTTTTAGATGTACCACATCTTCACTGTTGTCTTGTACCAAATAGGCACACAATAAATGTGTTTGTGTGTTGAATCCCATTTTTGGAGTCACTGACTGCTGTTGAGTTCTCTCATCAATGAGTGCCATAAAGTATGAATAAAAACCTGCTACTTAAGTAGCACAATTTGTGACAGCTAAGCTCCAGAAACAGCCTAGAGGCCCACCAAGAGAGAAATAGATTAAGAAAATGTTGTAATATAAAGCCCAATGGAATTTTATTCAGCCATAAAGAAGTATAAATTTGAGTGATTTGTGGGAAAATGGATAGATTTGGGGTACTATAATATTAAGTGAAATAAGTCAGATAAAGAAAGTTAAATATTATATTGTTTCCCTCATAAAAAAACCAATCATAAATAAATTATAAATAAAGCATAAAATAAAGGTCAACATTCTGGAGTGGAGGAGGGAGGAGGGGGGAAAGGGCAAAGGAAAAAGGAAATAGAAATGGTTATGTTATATATGCACTAATCCCCTAAAATGAATGGAAATTTCCTGTATTATAAATATAAGCCAATAAAAAAGATACAGATAAACAATAAATAAATAAATGTAAATAATTAGCTGTAGCTAAAGGAAAATTTATGTACCTAAAATCCAGAGTTCATACTAAACTTTGGCACAAGTTTTCACCTTCACCTGCTCTTACTTTAGAACTAAAATGTCTTCCAAAATTCTCATGTGTAGAAGTGATTGCATCATGGGAATGTTACAGTTAATGGTGGATTCAATCTCTGATGGACGTTCATAACTCAGTATGCTGTTAGGAGATGGGGTCAGAAGAGGCAGGTAACAGAGAACATGATCTGGAAGGGTACCTCTTTCTCCCTGGCTCCTCCCTTCTCTCTGTTGGGATACCTTTTCCACTACTGTGTTCCTCTGTCCTCTTGTTTTTACCTTGGAGCCAGCCAACCATAGACTAAACCATGACCCAAAATACTCCTCTCCTTTGTAAGTTGGATGTTTTGTCCTAGCAATAATCAAAATAAATAAAATAATCTTCTAATCATAATCTTACCATTCCATTGAGAGAGTTCAGTATATTTTTTCTCCTCACTTTCAAATAATTGAGGGCAATTCTAAGTATTGCCCAAGAAACCATATTTAATCCTACAGGATTTAGATTCAAGCCCTTAGAGAAAATTAAAGAAACTATTTTATGTCCACAGATTGGTGAGGGAGATCCTGCTTATGGAAGTAATGCTCTCTGTCACCATTAGGTTTTTAATATAAATCATAGCAAGTAAAATGCATGGTTATGCCCTCTAATTTAATAACACCCTTGGGGAATAAACATGAATGGTCACATAAATCCATGAGACTGCATTATATTGTCTGCCTCCAGTGTGCAGTTTTGCATTTATTTCTATCACTGTGGAACATTTTCCATCTTGCCCTTTCCTGAAACAATTTTTATCACTCAGAAACTTTTTCTACAATATGGCTTTGGTATTCTCTTTAAAAGAATTGTGAGAGTACCATAATGAGCACCTGCAAAAAGAGAAGAGCAAACACAATCGAAGGACAGGCATTATGCAGGCCATGTCCAGAGCACAGAGAGCACAGAGCAAATAGAAACAGCAGTGAAGCCACTTTGGAAGCTATTTCGAGAACAAATTTCTCTTTCATGACCATTTATCCCATTTAAGCAGAAGCAATAATAAGGTAAATTAGCAATTTAGTGGCAAAACAGTACCCAACAGAATCTTATTACAGAAAGTGTCCTGTTCTAGGAAAATGGGTAGATGGGGTTTATAAATCTGTATGAAAATAGATACTAGTTAGTATTTTATTGCATGACAGCTGCAATTCTTGCCTTAATGCAAACAGACCAACATGTGTCCAAAAACCACAAAAACCAGGGGCAACAGAGGACTCCTGGGAGGCAGGATGCATGCAAATAAAAGGTCAAATAATTTTCACTGCGAATTCCATAATCCAGTTATATCAGAAATTAATGATAGAATTAATGTAACCATAAGCTAAGTTTCTGATATTTTATTACACTACAGTAACATTACTAGAATTACAACTAAAATGTACTCATAATCTCATGACTTCAATAAATCAGATTACATTTATTTGGCCATCACTTCTTTTAGTATAAAAATAAATAACTTTAACTTAGAGCATGCTATGATAAAGTAGTACTTGGCATTTTAAATCAATAAAAAATTTCTCAGAATATTTTAACCCCACTATTTTTGACCTGTTTAGAACTTACTTATCAGTAAAAACAATGCTCTCCCCATCATAGCAACACTAAATGCCATTAAACCAACATAATTCTTCAATTAAACTTCCTATATCAAGCTGGGCGTGGTGGCTCGCGCCTATAATCCCAGCACTCGAGAGGCTGAGGCAGGAGGATCATTGCGAGTTCGAGACCAGTCTGAGCTACAAAGTGAGCTCAAGGCCAGCCTGAACTGCATAGCGAGACCCTGTCTCAAAAAAGACAAAAAAAAAAAAGTTTCCTATATGACATAGGTAAACAGGTTGCCATTTCTCATTTTTCTGCTTTGTTTGTATACATAATACAAATTTGGATCACTGATGTTTTGGTGTCTTTCATCTTTACTAATTAACATTTTTTGCCCCTGAGAGTTTTCTTAGATTACTATTATTTTTCCAATTTTAATGTTCTTAGGTGAAGTTCTAGCTACTATCAGCTTCATTTTCAGTTTATTATTTCCCATAAGTTTAAATTTTACTAGTAATGCACACAATAAACATCACTGCTTCTGAAATGGTAGAGTCAAAATATTGTTTTCTTTTTACATACTTTACCTAACAGACTTTTTTTTTAATGGAGAGATGCATAATTGACTAAAGTCCACTAAAATCCAGTTTCTTCAGCAGTTGCTAAGAAACCTCCCTCCGGTTCCCATTTATACACTGATGAGCTAAATCTGAACTCCAGTGGAAAAAACATGGCCAATGAGTTATACATATACCATTGGTCATATATAGATAGAAAGATGGATAGATATTTTTAGTTACTTAGAATCAGATCTTGTGTCTAAGTTGGAGCATCATAGGGTTCTCAAAACAGGAAAAATGAAGATCCTGTATCTAAAAAAGATAAAATGGTACCTTAAATGAGGCCTGAGATGCCAGCATATGGAAATACTGCTCATATAGCCTTTTTCTCTTCATGGTAAGAACATGTAATATGAGCTCTATCTTCTTTACAAAACTTTAAGTGCACAATACAGTATTGTTAACTACAGGGACAATAGCTACTCTTTGTATTTATATATTAAACAGCAGTTCCCTATTTCTTCTCCCAGCTCTAGACAACATCCTACTGTCTGTCTCTGTGAGTTTAACTATTTTAAATTTCACAGGTAAATGAGAGCTTATAGTATTTGTTTTTCTGGGTCTGGCTTGTACTACTCAGCATAATGTCCTCCAAGTTCATTAGTGCCTTTGTTTTTTAAGGCCCAAAGTATTTCATACTGTATGAGTGAATGCACATGTGTTTCATCCTTTTATCCATCAATGACATACATATTGACTCTACATCTTCACTTTTGGAAATAATATTTTAATGAATGTAGGAATTCAAAAACCTCATCATGATTTCAATTATTTTAAACATATATTCCCAGAAGTAGGACTGCTGGATCATATATTAGTTCTACTGTTAATCTTTTTGGAACCTTCATACTTTTTTCCTTCATGGTTGCACCATTTCACATTTCCACCAACAGTGTACAGTGGTTCTCATTTTACCATGTCATCACCAGTAGGTCCCATCTTTTGTTGCTATGGTAATAGCCATTCTAACAGGTCTGAGATAATGTCTCATGGTGGTCCTGATTTATATTTCTCTGATGATTAGTGGTGGTAACCTTGTTTTCATATACCTGTTGACCATTTACATCTCTTCTTTGGAGAAATGTCTGTTTGGATCTTTTGTCCAGTTTTAAGTCAGGTTTTCTCCTTTATTGTGGAGTTGGAGGTTACCCATCTTGTCTTCCAGGGTATTTCTCACTTCACTTTTCACTATTAGGTCTATAATTCACCTGCAGTGTGCCTCTGAGCATGGAGTGGAGTAGGTACACTTTCCTTTTCTTTCTTCTAAGTGGCTATACAACAGACCCAGCATCATCCATTTCAAAGATCATCTTGCTCCCACTGCTCTGTGAAGCCACATTTATAATAAAATTGAGTGCATCTGTATTCTGAGCTCTGAATTCTGGTCCACTGTCTATGTATTTGCTCTTTTCTTGTACTAAAGAGTCTCTTATTTCCTATGGCATTGTGGAAAGTCTTTTAAAGCCCAGTATGCTCATACTTCTTTAGAGTGACTTGGTCATTCTCAGCTTTTGGTGTTAGTAGAAAACAATTTTATTGATCCTTAAGATACAACTGCTAACAGATTTACCTCTGTTAGGCAATATTAGCTTCACTGTACATGTTTAATTGTGGTCTGCTAAATACCTACAAGCTATAACTCTGTATGGTATGTTCATGATGGCTCTCCTGGCCCTGGCACTACAGCCATGGAGGAAGATGGACTATCCAATAGGGCATGGACTTTAGGATGAGACACATCCTAGGTTTGATTATTAGAAGATGTATCTCTCTGGTTATTTAACTCTGCTGAGCTCAGCTCCTTGTTATGAAATATCATTATCAAACTGTTTACTCCTAGGATTATATGAGTATTTTTAAAGATACTATATAGGAAAAGCTATTGTGTATCATCTGGAACACAAAAAGCTCCCAATTATTAAAAATGAGAGCTACTATTATTATTTCATGGTGAATTTTTCACTTTCTCCCAAGCCAGCATTAAATTGGTGAGAAATCACTAGTGTTTTACTAGTTTACCTTGATTCTGTTTTACTGTTTTACCTTGATTCTGTTAGCACTTTTCTAAATTAGACACATAAAGATGAATGAGTTCTTCCTGACCACATTACTATGAATCAACTACATGCCTATGTATCAACCAGTAAGCATACATTTAGGCTTTGGGTTAATTCCCAGAGTTCCTTTTTATAATCACCAAAGTGAAGAGGACAACAGAAGGCTAAAGCAATAGAAAGAGGCCGAGGACCTGCCATTCACTGTTCAATGAATCTCCAAATCTGACATCAGGCAGATGAAGTCTCAACATTTAAACATTTCTCTGAGTATTTGCTCATCTCCACACATCACTTTTTAGGAAACAGCTGACCCAAAACTGTTGTGTGCAGCTGAGAAGGTGAGTAAATTGCAGAATCTCTGACTGAGCACTCTTGGTTCTCAGGAATTGCTGACTACAGGACCTGTGCATTTGTAGCTGCACCTTTAACCAGTTTTGCTCAGACCAGACTGGCCTTCTTGGCTACTTGACATCCTGCTGAGCCCCTTCAGTCGCAGTAGGCATGTGAGATCCACCACTCAGCTGCTTTCAAATGTGCATTACATTTCCCCATAGCTGCACCTTGCTTTCTGAGTTGCCCCACCATGGCCCTTTCCTGCCCCTCATCTAATCCTATTGATCATGCTCAGTTGTAGTGCACCTCACACTCAGGGACTTCTGCAGCTCTGGATCTGAGCAGAGATCTTATTACCAAAACTCACAGAAAACTCAAGAGTTATTTCCTGAAGCCAACAGAGACTACAGAAGACAATCCCAGGCTCAACTGGATACTACCCAGTCCTATGTAGGAAAGCACACTGGTACTTTAAGACCAACAGTTCTGCATCCAGCTTGTTAGAGGCATAATTTCCTTACATTACAAGCATGGAGAAGACATTTGATATTGATTTTTCTGTGTAAGCATTTTTTTTCTGAAGCAATTATAATTATTAGAATTATAAGCAGAAAATAAGAGACAACTATCCAGTTACTTATAAAAGTAACTGGATGTGTAAAGGCTGGTCAGATCTTTGACCAACTTTAAAGCAGCCAAGATTTTGCATCTGTATACACTTGATATAAAAATGTGTGTTTCTACAATGGTAGTAGATAAGCTTTTCTAGTTTTCTTTGCCAATGGCATAACTAAGAGTTTGCACCTGTTACTTTTCTTGAATGGATTCAACTCAATACACCCCACTTCATGTCTATTTCTTTGTACTTAAAATGCTCTAGCATAATCATTCCTCTTGATTTGCAAACAAAAAGCTTTCTTCCTGACAAAGAAACATGATTAGTAAATGCTTTTACTGCATGTGTCTAACAACCTAATTTCAATACACACAATATTAAGATGATTTCTTTGTTTTTTGTTGTTAGCAAAATACCTGAGACTGAATAACTTATCAACAATAGAGGTTGAGTTAGCTTGGGACTTGAAGGCTGGGGAGTTCCAAGAGGGTGCATCAGCATCCTGTCAGCATCTGGTGAGGCTACTGTTGCTGCATCCTAAAATGGCCAGGGTATCAGAGGTATCCTTATTTTTTCATGTGAATAATTTTTAGTTTTCTGTTTTGCTCAGTTGTTTCTTCCTTTTTTCCCTCCTATGTTCTTCACAAGTAACCAAAAGCTTTTCACCAGTATCCTTTGTCCTTCAACCTTGCTTCTAATCACCTTCTCTTTTTTTTTCTCTATTTTTTAATCCTGTCTTTTAAAAAGTTCTCACCAGAGGGAAAGATCACTTGAAGGGATATTTATTGTACATAATTTTCTGGTTGTAGATTTTATTCTGTAACTACACATCTTGTTCATATGGTTAAAGGTGGCAAATAAATAGTTGCCACAGTTAGTCATTTTCTAGGCTGTGCTACATCCTATGGTTATTACTGACTATACTACTTAAGCCAAGGTAATATAGTTGTTCTAATTCAGTTGTTTGCCCTTGTATGCCAAGATCAAGATGGTCTGAGGGTCATTAACAATACTGTAGCCCACCTCCAAAGAACCAGGGGCCAGGTCAACAAGGCAACAACTTCTCATCCCTAATACATTAAGAGGTTGGGTTCTGCAACGATGCTAAAGCCAAAAGCCAGCTACACCTAGATGACATCTCTGAAAAGTAGTAATTTCCTAAGGAGTTCTCAATACCAGTAATAAAGCTACCTACCATAAGCAACTTACAAGCATCAACACCGAAAATAAATTTTATTAAAAAATAGAAAATGAGAACACACAGAATTAAGATGCAATCACAGACTTTCAACTTGCCCAAGGCAAACACAGAGGGCAATGAGATAAATCAAAAGCCACCAACCTGAACACTCTGAAATGGTGACAGAAGTAACAAAGCAGATAAACGAGGTTTTGGAAAAACAAATCAGAAGTATCTTCTCATAACAAAAGAGATGATGACTATAAGGAAGGGCATAGTGAATCTGAAGTTAAAAAAAAAAAAAAGATGATTTAATGCCACTTTTCCCCAAACTCTTTAATGAAATTCAAAGGGAAACAATACTCGAGTCATTCCTAGAAGCAAGCATTACCCTGATACCAAAACCAAAGAAGGACCCAACCAAGTGGGAGAACTACAGTTCAATATCCCCTAATGAACACAGATGCAAAAATCCTCAAAAAGATACAGGCAAACAGAATGCAGCAAATCATTAGAAGATTGCCCATCATGACCAAGTAGAATTCATTCCAGGGATGCAGGGATGGTTCAACATATACAAATCAATAAATGTAATAAACCACATTAAAAGTGAACATAGACACAAAAATTCTCACTAAGATAGTGGCAAATAGAATATACCAAATCATCAGAAAGTAACCCACCATGACCAAGTAGGATTCATCTCAGGGATGCAAGGATGGTCCAATATCTCCAAATCAATAAATGTAATACATCATATTAATAGAGACAAGAACAAAAACATGTAATCATTTCAGTAACACAGAAAAAGCACTTGATAAAGTCCAACACCTATTCGTGATTAAAAAAAAACAACCTACAGAAAATTACAGAGATGGTCTTTATCTCAATGTGATAAACACAATCTATGACAAACCAACAGGTTATGACAAACATTTTACTAAATGGTCAAAACCTGAAAGTTTTCACTCCAAAATCAGGAATAAGATAAGAATATCCACTATCACCACTCTTATTCAAAATTCTTCTGGAAATAGTAACCAAAGAAAGAAAAGGAATAAGGATAGAAAGAAGTTATCATTATTCATGAATGACATGACACTCTATATAGAAGAACCCAAAAATTCCAGTAAAAGAAGTGCAGATTTAATAACCAAATTTGAGTAGCATAGCTGGCTACATATCAACACTCAGAAATCAACAGCATTCCTATCTATAAGTAACAAAACTCATTGAGAGACAAATTAGGGAAGCCACACCTTTCAAAATAGTATCCAAAAAAATGAGATATTTAAAAATTGATCTAACAAAGGAAATAAAAGACTTTTATGTTGGTCATACTCCCAAAATTGTTACACAGATTTAATGCAAACCTGATCAAAATACCAATAGCATACCTCACAGTTTTAGAGGAAATAATCCTAAAATTCATCTGGAACCAAAAGAGACTGAGAATAGTGAAAGGTTCTTACCCTAGTATAAATTACTGTATAATTATGGCGGTGGTCTAACATGATGGAAGGCCAAAGTGGAAAGGCTTACCACTTCCTGCTTCTCCTTCAGCCCTAATTGCAACTCCCCTTCCTCTTTGCATGCACAGAGAATTCCAATCAGCTCCTCACAGAGAATTCAATTGGTTCCTCACCCGACATCAATATCCACCCCATGTGCCACTTCCAATCAGAAGTCCTATGACCCAGCCCGGAACCACCACCGTGGGCCCGCCCTGCCACCTGGAACTCAGCGGAAGCCTGCATCAGGGGTAAGCTGCCCGAACCACCACCGAGGGCTCGCCCTGTCACGGGGAACTCAGCGGAAGCCTGCATCAGGCATAGGCTGCCCAGAACCTCGCACCGTGGGCCCACCCTGCTACCGGGAACATCGAGGAGGCCCACCCAAGACTGAAAACTGCCCTGGACTGCTTCAGCTGGGCCCAGCCTCCCACCTGGAACATCAGAAGATCTCAGCGGGATTGTTAGTGTGAGAAAATTTGGAATTTTGCTCCCAGGTGGCGAACTTTGGACTAAACCAGATTGACTGTATCAGTATGGTGAGTATACCCCTAAAATAGAGGTGTACAATGGATAAATAGGGCCAGTAGTAAAACCCCCTACAACTAAATGTATGACTTTGTTGTGTCTGAAAATAGAGTGTGTGATCCCCTCCTACACATAGAAAACACCAGGCACAGTGAAAATGACAAAACGAAAAAGCAAAATGCAGTCTCAAACATATAGTTCACCAGAAGCAAGTATAGGAGACATTGAAATAAAGGACCCCAAAAGTAACACACCAGGAATCTCTGAAAAGATAGCCAGTGAAACAAAAAAACAACTGCATCAGGCTATAGAGGAAATCAAATTAGAAGTACTCTCCCATGTAAAGATAGAAATAACAACTTTAGTAAAGGAGTTGTTGAATGCAGCTAAAGAACTAGAGAAAAAAGTACATGAGCATGGGAAACTGATTGAAACTTTGAATGAACAGTACAGAAAACAAGCAGAATTCATGAAACAAACTCAAAGAGACATCCAAGAAACAAAAATTCTATTGAAAGTGTGCAAAACCACCTAAAGGAAGCTGAGGATAGGATTTTGGACCTTGAGGACAGGATCACAGTTAGTGATCAGGAAAGGACAGAACTTTTAAAAATAACAAAGCAGCATGAAATGACAATCCAGAAGCTTCATGATGATGCCAAGAGCAACAATATAAGAATAATGGGCATTAGTGAAGATACAGGAGTCCAGGCAAGTGACATACATAAAGTATTTACAGAAATAATAGCAGAAAATTTCCCAAACATGGGGAAAGAACCTGATATGCAAATAAGTGAGGCATATAAAACACCAAACAGTCACAGTCAACATAAATCCACACCCAGACACATAATAATTAAGATCTCAGACATACAGCATAAAAACAGAATATTAAAAGCTGCCAGAGAAAAGACACAACTCACCTACCAAGGAAAGCCCATTAGAATCATGGCAGACTTTTCAGCACAAACCCTCAAGTCAAGAAGAGCTTGGAGTGAGGTATTTCAAGCCCTGAAAGAAAACAATCTTCAACTTAGACTGATGTACCCAGCAAAACTTTCATTTAAATTTAACAGAGAAACGAGATACTTTCATGACAAAGAACAACTGAAGAAATTCATGTCCACCAAACCAACCCTAGAAAGAGTACTGAAAGACATACTAGACAGAGATAAAAATGACCACAATCCCCAAAACAACAACAGAAAGAAACCACCAGGTAGGTTAAGTAATTAAATAAGAGGAAAAGCAGAAAAAAAACAACTGGAACATAACATGGCAAAGTCGAGCCGGTACATGAAAATTCATATGGAGAATTCTCAGAAGACTAGGATTGGAAGTCCCATTCAATCCAGCTATCCCCCTCCTGGGTATTTTCCCCAAAGAACTGAAAAGTTCTTATCACAGTGATATATGTGCACCCATGTTCATAGCTGCACAACTGGTGATAGCTAAATCCTGGAAATAACCAAGATGCCCATCAACTGCAGAGTGGATGAAAATGATGTGGCATTTTTATATAATGGAATATTGCTCAGCTATAAAAAAGGATGACCTTGAGGCCTTCATAGGCAAATGGAGACAACTTGAGACTATCCTCATTAGTGAAATAAACAAGAATCATATTTATAAATATCATATTGTGTCTCTAGTGTAAAAAGTAAATAAGAACTACAAGAGTAATAAAACCAAAATGTTTAATTGCTATTGTAAAAAAGAGAGGAAAAGAAAGTGCTCTAAGGGATATAACTGCATGTATGTTTGAGTGTGTAAAATAGATGACCATATTGCTGAATCTTTGTTGGATCTTTGAACAGAACTGTTTGTAGTCTGACTGTTTGAATGTTTACTATGTACCCTTTAACTTTGTAACTTGAACAACTACATCCACGATGACAGTACATAATTTATAAATTACTGATTTCTTAGTGGGGCTTTTTCTCATTCTCCTTTTTCTTTCTTTCTTAGAATTCTGTATTGTTGCTACCCTTTTTTGTTTTTTTTTTCTTTTCTTTAAATAAAATTTTAAAAATGTATAATTGCTATTGTAAAAAAAGAGGAAATAGGAAGTGCTATAAAAGATATAGCTGCATGTAAGTTTAGATATGTGGGATTGATGACCATATTTCTAGGGTCTTGTTGGATTGCTGAACAGATCTGTTTGTACTCTCACTGCTTTAGTGTCCACTTTGTGTGCTTTAATTCTGTAACTTGAATAACTATTTCTAAAGGAACAATATGTAATGTATCAACTAGTGATTTCTTACTGTTTATCTTCTTTTATTGAAATTCTGTAATATTTCTACCTTTTTCCTGTTTTTTTCTCTTTAAATAAAAAAATGTATAATTGCTATTGTAAAAAAGAGAAAATAGGCAGTGCTATAAAAGATATAACTGCATGTATATTTATGTGTGCAGGATTGTTACCCATATTTCTTAGTTCTTGTTTAACTGTTGAACAGATCTGTTTGCAGTCTCACTGCTTGAGTGTGTATTTTGTGTGCTTTAATTTTGTAACTTGAACAACTATTTCTAAAAGAGCAATATGTAATTTATCAACTAGTGATTTCTTACTGTTTATATTTTTTTAATTCTTTAATATTTCTCTTTTTCTGTTTTATCCCTTTAAAAAATTAAAAAAAAAAAAACAAGTCCTATGACCCACTGCCTTTCTGTATCTGGTTGGAGAAAGCCCAGCCGCCACGGGTTGTGTGCTCCTTTCCAAGTCCTCAACTCAGTAAACCTGTTTGTTTTGTACTTTTACTTTTCTACTGTACCAGAATACTCTAACAAATAGCAAAAGCAATTTGAGGCAATGAAGGCTATTGGGGATCACGAATTCACAATGGCTAGTTTTGCATACTTCCCTCAGGAATAAATGGAGGCTTGGGATTATAGTATCACCCTTTTGAGACTTCCCATTAACTCTGGGGATGGGCCATCCTCTCCCACTCACCAAGACTAAAACTTTTAAAATGAAAAAGAACACTCCAGAGAAAGATCCTTCTTTAGCATAAGATCATCTCCACCCTCATGAGTCATCCCAGGATTATCTGTTGCCTGGAATCTTCCACTTGCCCCTCCTATCATTGAATACCATTGAATATCATTGCATTGTACACACCCAATAAATAGTGGTTAGTTTGGAGTATCTGGGTCTTTGTCTGACCTGAGGCACTGACCTCCCTCCATCATGCATTACTAAATTTGTCTGTTTCTTATTTTACTCTTTGCCCTACCCCTCATATGGCAGGGCCTGGATCTTGGCCAGGTCATCAATAAAGGCAGGGCAAGGGCTTCACAATCTCTGGTTTAAAACTATACAACAAAGTTACCATGATAAAAACAGCATGGTACTAAAAAAAACACAGAAAAGAAAAGCAGGCCTTAGTGTTAATGAAACATTAGAAAATATAGAAACAACTCCAAACACACTCAGCCACCTAATTTTTGATAAAGGGGCCAAACAGCTTCACTGAAAGCATCTTTATAAATGGTGCTGGGAAAACTGGTTTTCTATATCCCAGAGATTAAAACTAGACCTGTATTTCTCAATATGCACAAAATTAAAATCAAAGATCTAAATATTAAAACAGAAACACTAAAGCTGCTGGAAGATAAAATAGGTAGAACTCTTGAAGACATTGTTATAGGCAAAGACTTTATGAGCAAAACCCTAATTCCACAGGAAATATTAGGAGAAATCAAAAATTGAAATTTTCTTATAGGCAATTTAGATAGAAATAATAGGCCCTCAAAGGAGCCAATACAGAAGTTCAGATAACTTGTGACCTCTGAGGAAACAGACACTTCCTGTTGTGGGCCAGGCCTCAAGACAAAAGATCAAACAAATGGACCAGATACCTTTAGACTGTTGGAGGAGACAGACGCTCTCCAGTAGTGGGCCAGATCTCAAGACAAAAAGCACAACAAATGCAACCACATCCTAAGTATAAACATTAGGGATGGATATTTTAAATAGGTAAGCATCACCTTGATGTAGCCAGGAGCTACCATCCTAACCCCCTACAGAGTCACTGCTCCATAAGAATGCTTGCTTGCTATATGACTCACTTCCCCATTTGTCCCTGATTTGGTCAATTTTACCTGAACAATTAATCTTATTGGTTGACCATAGTTCTGTCCCACCTCATGCCCATCTGCCTTGCGAGTTCCCAGTTTTCTCCATCTTGAACCCATTTCACTCCATGATTTTACTCTATAAAAGTTCCTAGAAAAGACAGACTCTTTGGCAAACCACTCGGGACCACTTCTGTCTCTCTCAGAAGCTTTCTTTTAATAAATATATTCTGCTCTTCATCTCCATTGTTCCTAAAATTCATTCTTCAATTTTAGAGAACACAGACTTGTACCAGACATATAATAGGTTAGGAGTTTCATTCCCCTATATTGAGTTCATCACATTAAACAGCTTTTACACAGCAGAAGAAATTGCCAATAGAGTGAAGGGACAACTGACAGAATAAGAAAAATTTTTTGCCAGCTATTCGTCAATGTATTGATATCTAAAAGTACTCAAAAAAAAAAAAAACTGTACCCACTGAATTTAAAAACCCAGTCCAAAAAAGGCATCTTACATGAGTAGACAGACACTTCTCAGATAAAGAAATAAAAATGGCAAATAAATATATGAAAAGTTGCTGAAAATCACAGGTCATTCAAGAGATGCAAATTAAAACAATATTGAGGTTTCATCCTACTCCAGAAAGAGTGGCTGTTATCAAGAAATCAACCAGTGACAATCAACAGCCTGAAAGACTGTGAAGAAAAAGGAACCCTTCTCTACTATTGGAAGAAGTGTACACTAGTAAACACACTGTGGAAATAAGTGGGTAATTCCTCAAAAAACTAAAACTAGAGGTTCCATTTGACCTAGCTAGTCTCCTTCTCAGTATCTTTCTGAAGAATTAAAGCATCATACTATAGTGATATATGCACACCCATGTTTGCAGCAGCATAGTCTGTAACAGCTAAATCTTGGAAACAGTCCAAATGCCCATCAGTCAATAAACAGATAAAGAAATGTGGTTTTTTATACAATGGAGTACTATTCTGCCATAAAGAAGGATAAACCAGACAATTCTAGGTAAATGGTTGCACCTTGAGACATACTTTTAAGTGAAATAAGTTGGACATGTTTAATATCACATTGTTTCTCTAGTGTGAGAAACTGAAATTGTAAATAAGGACAAAAATATAATACACATTGTGAAATAGGAAGAAAATGTTCAAATGGGAAGGGGTACAAGGGAGGGGGAAGAGAGAAGAGGGAAAAGGAAGGAATGGAAAAGGAAAAATAACAGAATAATGATCAGAATAAGGGTTGAAGAGTGGGGAGGTTATTTGGAGGGTAGGAAGAAACAAGATATACACAGACACAAAAGAAATTAGAAGTCCCACACCTAAAATTTCTGTAATGATAGCAACTGAAGAAAAGCAACAACAGTACTTATATTGTTTGATTAACTTTGCATGCTTATATCTGGTAGCCTGAGCAACTATTTAGAGGATAACAATGTGCAATATAGTAACTACTGTTGATTTTCTACTGTCTTGTTTTTGAAATCTAATATCATTGTTTCATTTTATTGTTTTGTCTTATGCACCTTAAAAAAGATATATTATATACAAGTACAAATACCCTATGATGAATTATATATATATATATATATATATATATATATATATGTCTCCAATAAAATTAATTTTAAAAAAATAAATGAGACTTGAAGATAAAAAGAGAAAAGGAACCTAAAAAAGATAGAGAACATGAGAAAAACAAATGATTTTAGTTTTTTTTTTCATTTTGAAATAATTCCCTATTTACAAAAAAGATTACAAAATATGGCAAGACTTTTTCATAGGCCCTCATTCAGATTCTCCAAATGTTAGCATGTCACATTTTGATATCAGCATCAGGAAATGAGCATTTATGAAAGGCTGTTGTCTAATACAAAACCCTTTAAACTTCACCCATGGCTCTATCACTGCAATTTTTTGATTTGGTTGTTTTCAGATTTACCACAAGCAATACCTGGCTCCACAATACTGAGTCTCCTGGTTCTATGGTGCCACCTGCCTCTCACTGTCACCTTGTCCTTGTCTCTGGCATTGCTAACACAAAGTTTCCTTCATCCCAACCCCCACTCATATGCAACAGGCATGCTACACATGGTCTTTGGCAAATGAAATGACATTGCCCTATGCTCCCATAGTCTGATACAGATTTCAAGTTTCTGTCTTCTCAAGGGATCTGGCTCAAGGCCAAGGAGATAGGAGGGTGAAGATAGTGTTAACAGCAGGAATCCTTTCTTTAAATTCTTTGAGTAATTACTAATAGCCCTCTCAAATTTTATTGCCAAAGAGAAGCCCTAATTCTACATTCTCTCACATTCACTATCATCCACATGCCTCAAAAGAGGAAAATAGCCAAAGAGGAAAGAGGAAACAAAAGAGGAAAATGGCCATACTCAAAAGGAGAAGAATGAAAAGGTTTAATTATGCATGCTTAAGTAGGAGAAATAAGGTATGACATAAAAAAAATCAGCTCTGAGAATAACTTCCTAAGGGGAAAATAAAAACATAATCAAAGATAATAAAATCCCAAACAAATTTAGAATCAAGTGGCCTAAAACAACATATGCAATGATATATGTTGCCAGTATTTGATCCACATACATCTCTCAGTTCACTCAAGATATTTCCACAGAGGAAGTGTTTGATAACTTATCTATCACCATCCTACTAATGGAGAGCTTGGAGCTGGGTGACTTAACTGTATTCTATTATTCTCTTCTAAGTTTACTGAATGCTGTGAGCACAGTACTTTGTATAGCTCTAATGGACACCATGAAGCTCATATTTAAGTATATCTTCTCATTTGGGTTCCTTGCTGATTAAGAAAAAACAAAGCCTTATATACACACATATATAGACACAGGTGTGCACACACACAAACATGCCACACACAAACCAATCACATGACCACATGCTTGTGTAGACCTTTTTTTTAAACTAAGGGCAGAAGAGAAGTAAACAGTTTTTCTTTTTGTCTACATGAAATTTCATTGGGACATACTATTTTTAAAAATTTAGCTTAATCTTCTAAATGTTAACTTAGAAATGACATGCAAATCATAATTTCTATTGTAAAGTAAGCATCAAAAAGATTACTATAAATATGCTTTATTTAACTTTCAATAGCAAGAACAAAACTGTTAGTCTAAAACAAATCTCTAACTAGCAACAATACTTTGCCACCTACTGTTCAGTATTTTGTTCCAAACCAGTGATTTATTTTTGCTACACTGAGGTAAAGGACCAGGTTGACAATGAAATATTCTTCCGTCTCCTCAATCCACACCAGTTCTGCATGCACTCTTCCTTCCACATCCTTATAGTCAACATAGTATGTCTGTCCCAAGAAATGAGGTCCATCCGAGGGGCAGGCAGCTGGCTTCATGTGCACTGCAGAGCTCAAGCACCAAAAGGGCTTCCTGTGCTCATCCAGAAGAGTCACATCCATGACAGTACAACTCTAAAAACAAACATAAATACAAAGATAAAATGGCCAGTTAAACCTGATTTTCACTCAATGTAAAACTCACTAGAAATCTTGGATGTGATATCAGATGCAGAATATTACCACTGGCACTGTGTACACATTCTAGACGGGCAATGGCAAATGTTTTAGAGCTCTCAATGGTACAAAAAGCCCTCTGTGGCAAGCATGTCATGGGTTCATCACCACTATCCTATGAATGGCATTTATTGAGTCCCATCACTTCATACTCCCTCCTGCAGACATGTAAACCCCTGAGGAGCTTTCAGTATGACACAGTCTAGAGCTGGATCCTGAGATACAGAGTAAACTTTGTCCCTCCTCACGTTCTGGAGGCAATGGACATTACACCATGACACAGATGTAGCAGTGCTAGTGCTTCTGAGATCCCAAAGTGCTCTGGAAAGCAGTGGTGATGACCTCCTGGCTTCTCCATGCACCAATACACGTCACATGCCATTCTATTATAAAGCTCCTCCTTCTCTGACACTCACGGTTTTCGGCTCTTCTCCTTGCTCCATACTTGTTTCTTTTGTATATGAACCTCCTACTCACCCCTCTTTCTTGAAGATGGTGGCACCAGAAGTCAACACAGAAGCACCTGTTTTTTGGGCATGCCTCTTCATCTTCCAGCTTACTAACCTAACTACTCCCACAGTGGTTATACTTCAGTCACCCACAGCATTTCCACACTGCAAGCCATGACTCATTAAGTATATCCTGAATCACATTTAGTGGGACACAACTGTATGTTAAAATAAAACATAAAAATTTAGCATCCATTGCACAGTATACACATGATGTTATGAAATTTGTTTTGGTGGCACATGAATGTGTGTGTCTGTAGGTAAACTGCAATGAATATGTAAATAGCTGGAAGAACACTGTCCATGACCACTGCACTAGAGCCTTCAATTCTCCTCTCTTAAGCCTCCTGCCCTTCACTGACTAACCCTCTTGCTGATGTACATACTTCCCTCCCCCTTTTTATCATACCTGCCATCCAGGTCTCACCTAAACTAGCCCTGGCCAAGCCTGATTATTTTCTCTGTCTGGATATGAATGTCCAGCATGTGGAACCCACAGCCACACCTCAGCATTACTCAGGGATTCTGTGGTACGTCTCTGGGGCTCACATCTTCCTTGCTGAACAAGCCTCCCCACCTCATCCTCTCCCTTCACCCTCTACACCCCACTCCTCTCAGGTGCCTCTAACAGCAGACAAAGATAAAAACGCACTTTCCTTATCTTTCCAACACCAAAGCCACAAACCTACTGCCTCTGCTCCTCCCTTCCTCTTACCTACATGCAAGTTTGTTTTTAATCTAATCTTGTTTGATCTGGCCCAGCAACCTGGATTATGGCTCATCTACATTCCCTCAAGAAAGCAACTTCTCAGACTCAAGTGGGTACTTTCCACCACCCTGCCAACTTTAACCTTAAACATGTGCAAGGAATTCCCATATTGGAGAAACAATGAGAGAAATAATCTCCCCAGGCCCTGCTACACCCAGCTTTTTTCCTCCCTTCACACAGAGATCTCTCTCTGCCTTTCCAGGATTTGTCACATTTCTAGCTCCCACTCAGGCTTCAACACACTCCAACAAGCAAACAAATCTAGTCTCCACTTCAACAGCATTTAATGCTACTTATCATTCATTTTGAAAAACTGTCCTCCCAAATGCCTTCAGAACCTGCCACTCTGCAGCTTTCCACCAGTCCTCATTGCTGGAGGGCATCACAACTCGGTCTAAAACCCTGGTTTCATTATATATAATCCTCTTCCCTACACAGACTCTGTTCATACCCACAACTCGAACTATAACTAATGTGCCTATGAATGCTAACTCTATCTCCAGGTGGAAACATCTTTCTAAGGTCAAGTACCTGGGTGTTTCAAAGGTCCATTGAATTAAATTCAGCATGACTATAGCCAAACTCATGATCAGTTCACTAAACTGGGATTAGTACTCTTAGAAGAGAGGCCCCAGAGAGTTGCCTCACCCCTTCCACCACATAAGGACATAGTGGGAAGGTGTCACCCATCACCCAGAAATCAGACCTTCCCCACACACAGCATCTGCCAGTGTTCTGATCCTAATTTCCCACTGTCCACAACTGTAAGAAATAAATGTCCATTGTTTAAAAGCCATCTAGCTCCTGGTACTTTGTTACAACAGCCCAAATAGCAATAAGCTGCTCTTTCTTTAAGGAACCACAACAGAAACTGACCTCCTCCCATTCACTCCTATCATCTGTGTTCAAGAGATTAATCTGTATAAAATTCAATTCTGGTCCTGTCACTCACAGTTTAAATTCTTCAGTGTCTGCTACTTTCAATTAAAAGACCAAATTCCTTTCTGTTGCCTATAAGCACTATCTCTTTGCACCTGCCCATCCACCCTAACTTCATGCAATGCCTCCTCCTGCCACCTGTGTGTGCCACCACATCAACCATTTTTCCAGTTCATGAACATGTCATGCTCCCATCTGACAAAAGGTCACTCCTGAGCACTCTCCTCTCCCCTGCATTTGTCTTAACTTTCAGAACTCAGTTCAACACCAAACCCTGGAGGAAGTCTCCCTGACACTCCCATTTCAGGAGACCAGAAGTATAATGGGGAGACATACCATGTATTGTATGTGGTGGTTTTTTTCAGGTCTCACTTCCTATGCCCCAACACCTAGCTCAGTACAGCCCTTAGTAATCAGAAAATATTTGATGAAGAATAAGTAAAATGAAGACGTCATAAAGTATGAAAAGAATTAAGTCAGTAAAAAAGGGAAGAAAAAAGGGAACACGATATGCCAAAAGGCTGGAAGAATATGATACAGCTGCATACTGAGGATTAGTTAGCACAGCAAGGACCAGGAAGACCAGACTCTAGCATCTTGAGGGCAGGGCTAATGTCAGCTCCCGTCCTTATAAATATGCCAGGTTCAAAACTCTGTCTGGGGGACTGCAACACTGCCATGTATGCCTTGCTCTTTTAATTATGTTTGTTCTCATGGCACCAGCCACCTTAATCGTCATGCAGCCAGCCTCAGCACCACTGAATAAAGTAGCCAAAGCACCCTTTGCATGAAGCACAGGTACCCACAACATGCTGAACCCATGAGCTCAAAATGACCTCAGGCTGTACTGAACTCAACTCTTCCTGTATAAAACAGAACCTAAGAACTATACTAAAATATCTAAATTAAAATTGATGCCAAGCTCTATATAGATTTAGAAATAACATTAAAATCATATTAAAAAAAAAAAAGCCAGGCGTGGTGGCACATGCCTGTAATCATAGAACTCAGGAGGCTGAGGCAGGGGAATCACTGCAAGTCCCAGACTAGCCTGGGCTACAAAGTGAGCTCAAGACCAGCCAGAACTGCAGTGAAACCCTGTCTCAAAAAGACAAAAATATATAAATAAACAAATAAATAAAATTAAATATATCAAAATATGAAAGGAAAACATAAAAGAAGACATAAAGAAAAGCCTTACCAAAAGAAAATTCATCAGTCAGAAATTCTAGGGGGAACTGAGAACAGACAGATCATGAGAGTATTTTATTGTCAATTACACTGAAGATTGTAGCAGAACTGCTTTATGATAGGGTAGTCCAGATATCCAAAATGACTTCAAAAAATAACACGGCAACCATCCAAAAAGCAACTGTACTGTGTGGATTCATTAAGGACATCAGTCATCCTATGCATCTTTAAGATGCATTTGGTATCATAATCTCATTTTTTAAAAAAAAGACAGGTCTGTTTATAGTATAATCCACTTTGCTTTTAGAATTGAACAGTCTACCACAGCACTGTGTGAGCTCCTCAGTTAGACTCCAAGGACTTCAGCTCAGGATGCTTCCTCTCAGTGTCAGCAAATGTTAAAGGTAACTGCATGCCTGAGCTCCAGGGAAGAACTCTGTTATGGGAACAGTGAAGTCCAAAGGGTCATAGATCCCTGTCAGGACCACATGTTCCTTCAAAGAAAACGATCAAACAGGTACTACCTTCTGTCCTTATCATTAAAGGGTTGTTTTTGTTTATTCGTTTGCTTCTGTTTTTGTCATAAGAACCAGAATCAGATTTGGGTGATGGATTTTCCTACCAGCCTTTGCTCAGATGGGTAAAGCATTAGAAGACATCATGCCAAAGGTCATGTCTTCTATTTCTAGCAGCAGTTTCCATTTAACTCTGTTTGTAGTAGTTACATGGACCTGAGGAATTTTTTTCTAGCTTATGCCCTTGCTTAAAAAAAAAAGTCTTTAACTCACTCAAAGCAATTTCTTAAAATACTTTTTATTGATTCACTATGCTTAAGGTAATCATATTCCCAAAGGAAAATTTCTGAGTTGCATGGCAAATGGGCAAATGCAAAGAATATGACATCATTTACCTGTCATCTTTCTTTAGGAACTCCAGGGACAGATCAGTCTTCATACTGACTCCATACACAAATATCAAATGCAAATCAACCTACTCACCCTCTGCTCTGAGACAGGGGACAAGCTGTTACACTATTCTCCGTCTTCCTTCTCCCAAGAGCAGGAATTCACAGGGAAACTGACTGGAGCCAAGCCTTCCACTCTCTACTGCAAAAATTCCAAATCTTCTTGTCAGATTCAGCTGTTCTGCCATCCTGTGTACCTAGGTTCACTGTGTTAGCAGCCTAAAGAATCATGGTCTGTAATTGACTAGAGTCTGGTTTTGAGGCTATGAGCCCAGTTTCTGTGAGAACTGCTGTAAGAAATGTACAGATGTATTTGCTCTTTAAGATTTCACCTGCCTTTCCTACAGTTCTATGGGAGACTTTGATTTTAGTAAAGCTTTGTTTCTTGGTATAATTACCCTATTTCCTTTTTTCCCTTCCAGTGTAAACAAAATGACTATTTTTACCTTGCTTGATGCTCAGTCTATTTTGATTTTAATATTTTATTTTAGTAGGTTTTTTCTTAACAATAAGCCCCATTTAGGTCTATCAAAGCTCCATGGAGGACTACAAAATGTGCATTTAAAAACACAAAATAATATCCTCTAATGTTTAATAAACATGATTTTTACCAAAATTTAAACATTTGCTTACATATAAATAGGATAAGTAAAACATATTATTGTATCAAATACCACGTGGTCCAGGAGATAATACTTCATAACTGCTTATGGTCTTGGTCATCATTAACACTCCTAAGAAAGTGTCTAGGACAGGAGCTCACTCATGCCTGTGACTATGAAATTCTATTAATTTTATCAAAAAAAGATGGAGAATAACAAGCTCCAAGGCAGCCACAAGTACAGAATCACAGAAGAAAATAAGCTACATAGGAACATTCTTCCTCCTCCTTCTTTTACTTTATCCTCCGCTCCCTTCCCTACCAATTCTCAGCACTAAATCAACTCTCCTATCCATGAAGCTAAATTTTTACTTAACTACTTAAGAAGATGCTTATATCCTGGAATAAGAACTTATAGCTGAAATAAACTTTAAGCTGTTACGCAGTGAGGAAAGTGTTTTGAGGAAATCCTGGTCCAACTTTTAGCTCCATTCTTTCCATAGAACAGACAGGCAGGGTGGGAAAGAGTGGATGGTAAAACCAGCACAGTTCAGAAATTCTGTTGCAGTCCATCATGCTCCATGAAGAACAAGTACTCTACATGCATTTGATAAAGGAATCAAGTGAGGGCCAATGACTATGAGAATGTGTACAAATATACAACCAGGACAATTAATCCAAACTTTTAAAAGGAAGTAGTGTGTGTGTGTGTGTGTGTATCAACCAACACTTTTTATACAGAAGCAGATTACTTGAAAAAAAACAAACTTTTTTACCTCTATGAAGGCATCAAAAACATTAGTTCTCCAAGCAAGGCCGATTTTTCCAATAAGAGGAAGATGTTCTCTGCTATTTTTAAAATTTATCACAGTAAACTTCACATATCCATCTTCAATGAATCCTGAAAGGATTTAAGGTAGTTTTAATTACATTCTGATGCAGGACAGCAAATCAAGAGTCTTCAGGTTGGCCATTCCTCAAGGAGTACCTCATACTGCTAAGTTCCAGATTCACCAGGGGATATCAGCACAGATAGTCCTGAGGCCAGAGCAAAATATCTATATCCGAAGATAGAAAAATGAATGTATGTTCAGGGAAAGGGATGCCAATGGTTAGTCAGGAAAGGAAGGCTTAGAGAGAGCTTGGGCATACACCATTACTAACAGAAAGTCTACAAAAAGGCTTTTCTCACTTGGCGCATTAGTCGGCTTCCCATTACTGTATGAAATACCTGAGGAAACAACATGTAATGTCTGTGGGTGCTTGGCCCCATTACTTCTGGTTCTATGGTGAGGCAGTGTATCATGGCAGGGAGCACGCTGAAGAACAAGTTGCTAACCACATGGCAGCTGGGCAACAGCACCGCTCCAAAATCCCCTTCAAGGACATGCCGCAGTTACCTGAAGACATCCCATAAAGCCCTCCTCACTTAAGGATTTCTAACAGTGCCAAACTGAGGACCAAGTCTTTAACACAAAGGCCCTGGGAACATTCTACATCCAAACTATAGCATCTGGTCAAACTCTAATACACTGTCCAACAGTGGAGACAGAGAATGAGAAATATAGAGCTTCAGAATTCAGATATAGAGATGGCAAATAAGGAAATAAATGAGTAATCCATGTTAGCACTGCCCCCAAAAGGGGAAAATGGAGAGCAACAGGTAAGCAGAAGGATGTAAGAAAAAGAATCCAGCACATAAAATACACATCCTTATAATATTAATAAATGAGTAAAAGGCCTCACACATGCTTACAAACACATGAAGCCAAGCCCTATCCCTCCTCTAACTCACTCGAAGCTGGATGCCAGCAACCTCACTGCCATTTATGGACGTTTACCACCGAGCAACACATATGTCCTGCCTTCCAAGAAGTCTTGTGCTGAAGGAGAGCCCGCAGAACTGCCCAGTTTTCAGAATGATGGGCTCCATGGTCCATTTAATGCACATGAAAAATGACTGTGAAACACAGTAATATAATTAAATCTTCACTCATATGCAACACTTCTTCAGGGATAGACATCTGAATAGAGGTAAGATACACATGCCAGGGAATAGTAGATGGGAAAATGCAGACAAATGTTATGTAGTCCTGCGGTTGGTTATTTCACAGGAGCCAAAGCTCTGTTTCAGAAGGACTGTACAGTATTTTCCAACTTAAGTGCTGCCAATGGTTATAACTGATGCTTTCCCTGAGTCTCCCACTACAACACAATAATGTTCTATAAGTGAGACAGACCATCACGGCAAGCACTCTGAGTTCCGAGTCCTGCAGGAGGCACTCAGCCTCAGTGGCCAGGCTTTTTTTTTTTTTTTTTTTAATCTTTTTGACAGTCTCACTGAGCAGTTCAGACTGGCCTTGAGCTCACTTTACACCCCAGGCTGACCTCGAACTTGCAATGATCCTCCTGCCTCAGCCTCCTTAGTGCTGCGATTACAGGTGTGTGCCACGATGCCCAGTTTGAAAGTCTTACTTTTGTCCCAAGGATGGAGGCAGTACATGTTTTCTCTTGGGCTGCTGAGTAATTAACAGAACTTGCAGTTCCTCTGTCCCTCTCCCTAGGTGTAGGAACGAATGCCAAATGATACTGTTCCCTCCCAGGCAAGTGTACCATCACCTTGGCAGGACTGGACAGAAGCAGCAACAAAGTCTGTGAAACACAAGGACAAAATGAAGACAGAGTAGTGACCTTCTGAATGGACCAGATGTGACTTTGCTCTGCTATGTACTACAGCACCTCCATGTGCAAAATCCAGAGAGATCTCCAATGGCTCAGCAAAGGCAACTTACACAGTGGCATCTGGAAGTGTGGAACAGAAAACTGGGAGTCCATTTTCTACGTGTTCCTTCTCAGAACACTTCAGGAAACAGATCCCAAATACAACAGCCAATTACAACTCAATAGCAATTGTCCAAGCTGATTGATAAACTGACATTCTTAGAGGAAGCAGAGCCTGCTGCTATTTCATTATTGCCACATATTTGCCATTTCAGAACTTGTAAAGCTGCAATGTCTTAACAGATCGGACTCTTTCAGCAGGCTGTCTGTACCTACTTAAATCTGTATAGCAGGAAAGGTTCACTTCTGTTCATTTTTAAATGATCTGTAATGGGGAATGTGTTAAGATATATATATAAGTATATATACACACACACACACATATATATATGCCAGTCCACAATACTTACTGTACACCTGCCATAAACTTAAGCACCTTATGTCTAGGACCTTAAAATAATACTTTAAAATAATGGTAGTACCTAGGTGTTATAGTTTTCTGAATTCATAGGTGAGAAAACAGATTAACAGTGACTTGCCCAACATCCTACCACTGGTAAATGACATAAGCGTGACTCAATATCTTTTGCATCTAGGGTCTATACTACAAGAGATTAAAACACATAAAAAGAAGGAAACAGTTTATACAAAAGATGATCAAAATATACAGTGCATATTTAAATGTTAAAATTTATTGTAAACATGTATGTAAAACACACATCACCACTAATCCCCCTCAATATACACCCCATCACATCAAACACATTTATCCTGTGGTTCTTACCACTTTCGGAAGCAGTTCTGAAAGTCTTCTTTTGTGAAGTCTCCACAAGGTATGACTAAAAATATACTGAATGCTGCTACCAAATGCCATTTAACAAACAGCATCTTAAAACATTGCAGTGTGTCCTCATCCACCTTATTACCAGATCAGGTACCATAAGACTTCTGGCTCTTCCCCAAAATAAAAATGATAATGAAAGATAAATATTTTGCATCAACCCACCAAGGCAGTCATGACAGTAAACTAAAGACATGAAAGAGGACTTCCAGAACTGCTCCAGAAAGTGGCAAGAATGATGGGATGTGTGTATTCAAAGAAAGGGAGAGTTTGTACTCAAAGAGAGGGGGATTTTGAGGGAGGTTAATGGCAATGTGGTTCTTAATGTAATAATTTTAAGTTAAGCATTCATTATATTTTTCTACCATACCATACTAGTTAAGAACTCATAATGTCTATTCATATCCTGAGAAAGCTTTGTTTTCATATTATTGCCAGTCGACAACAACCTACCAACAAATTAGCAAACAAGATGAACTGGTGTTGGAGGCTATAATCTTAACCTTCCAGTACTGGCAGTACACTTGTGTAAATAGGAAATGTCCCCCAAAGACTATATGTTGAAGGCTCAATCCCAAGGCAGCAATGTTCAGAGCGCACACCTAGAAAGCTTGACTGGATCACAAGGTCATCAGGGAACTGATACTTTGATGAGTTCATAGTTGAAAAGCTATTAGAAGGTGGGGCCTATTTGGGGTAGTAGGCCACTAGGGGGGGAATTCCTTTGAGGGGTATACTTTGTCCCAGCTCTTCCCCTCTTTCTCTCTGCTTCCCCAGGTGCCATGAAGTGAGCAGCTCTGTTCTACCCATGCTGTTTCCACCATGATGTTCAACCTCATCTTAGGCAAGAGTATTGGAGCCAGCAGACCATGGACAGGAACCTCTGAAACTGATCTAAAACAAATCTTTCTTCTTATAAGCTATTTATATCAGATTTTTTGTCACATTAACAGCTAACAAAAAGACTATCTTAAAAATACAGTAAATATAATTTAAATTTCACCATCTTGACTTCCAGCATCAATATGCATACAAGCATCAGTGCTGGAGTCATAAAGACCCCTTCCAAGCCCTGACCAGCCAAATAGCCATGTAACCACTGTCAAGTTTCAAGCTGAGTACAATATGGATACAAACAGAAAGCACCTTGTAAGGCTCTGTGAAGTCTAAGTGAACCAAATGTTAATACTAGCATTACAGGCTAACTTATTATATATGTCAGGCTAAACATGCCGATGTACCTTATATGCATTATTTCAATGATAATACTCTAAAAAGCCAAGGCTACTGTTAATTAGAAAATAAGGATATCTCACATTTATGTACTGTATAAGACTATATTATTAAGATGCCCATTTACCCAAATCTATCTATAGATTTAATCTGATTACAATCATAATCCCAGAAGGAATTTTAATAGCTCATAAGTAATTAAAATTATATATAAATAAATAAACAAAATTATTCTATAATTCAAGTAGAAATGGTCAAGACCTAAAATAATGACTATTTTGAAAAGAAAAAAAGTTGATTTCAATACTTACTATAGACCTACAGCAATCAAGACTGTACTTCCAAAGTTACACAGAGATCAGCAGAATAAATAAGTATACAAACAGATCAAACTTTTTATATGCAATCAACTTTTGACATACCACAATAATCCAGCCAGAAGAGAAAGTCTTCTCAAATGATTCAAAAACAACTGGATAACAGAGGGGTTTCAACCCTTTCATTGTACTCTACATAGAATTATTAGATAACAGACCTAAAAGTTAAAGTCATAAAACTGATAGAAGAAACAATGGAGAATGTTTTGTAACCTGAGTAGAAAAACTTTTTAAGACAGAAAAAGAAAGTAATAACCATAAAATCAAAACTTGATAAATTTCATCAAGAAACTTATGATTGATCATCATGCAATATCATTTAAAAAACTAAGACTAATATTTGCCAAAAATATTTCCAACAAAGGACTGTTATCCAGACTACATAAAATCCTACAATTAAGTAGAAAAAGAATAACTTATTTTTAAAAGCAAAAAGATAGCTATTTCAAAAAGAAGGTAAATAGCCAACAATTATTTGAAAAAGTGCTCAGTATCACTGCCCATCAGGAAAAGGCAAATCAAAAACTAGAATGAGACACTACTACCTCAAACAGAATGGCTGAAATTTAAGACCAACAATATCAAATGTTGGCCAGGTAATGAAACATTCAAATCTTTTATATACTACTAGTAGAAATGACAAAATATATAACCACTGTTAAAAAAAAAAGGTTGACAATTCCTTATACATAAATCTTCTCTATGATTCAACAATTTCAGTCCTAGGTTTTTAGCCAAGAGAAACAAAAACATGTCAACCAAAGACTTTCACAAGAATTCTATAGCAGCTTTATTCATAAGAGCCCCAAAAAGAAAACAACCAAAACTTTCTATTCATCTACAGCAAACAGGTTATCCAACTATAGTAGTCATTCAATGGAATACCACCCATCAATAAGAGGAGATGAATTATTAATATTTGCAATTGCATAGACAAATCCCACAGCATTCTGCTGAGCAAAAGAATTTGGACACAAAAGAATACTGTGAAAGAACCCAGGAATAAGAGAGTATAAGTTGTATAATTACATTTATATTAAGTTCTAGAAGTGAAACTATTCTAGGTTGAAAAAATTATAGAGGAGTCCCTTGATATTCTTGTACTTTTTCCTAAGTTGGAAATTATATCAAAATAAAAAGTTACAGAAAAAGAAGCACTCAACAATCATTCATTATTAGTAACACTATCAACCTTCCTCTGAAGGCTCTCCGCTTACTGTACTAGGGAGTTTCTCTATCCAGTTGTAGTTTCCAGAATGTCCCAAATCTCTGTTCTCAGATCTTCCTCTTTGTACTTACTCCCTCAATTTAGACCTTCAAAACTTTAACATTTACTTCTTTGGATAAAAGCATCTTCAATGTATAGTGGTCTATTTTTTTCTAAATTCCTATTGCATATACTTTAACATTTCATTCTGTTTAATGGTTCCTGCATGTTAGATCTGTTTCCTTAAAAAAAAAAAAAAAAAAAAGCTACAATATTTGGAAACAAAAATCTTTATGGCATATCAATGTCATTACTAATAATATTTTTCACTTCTCAGCTATGATCTCAGCTCCTTATCAGCAAAGGACTTCATTTCTGCCTCATTAGAAAAAAAAAAACAAAAAACCACAGAAAAGAGAGAAAGTAGGAATGACTAGTTGCCTGATGAATTTTCCTAAAGCAAACAGAAAGTGAAAAGGAAAGGAAGTTAAAGGAGATTAGAACTAAGCGAAAAATAACCAAAAAAGATTAAAGAGACAAACCCGCGGCAAAATGAATGAGATCAGACCCTACAACACCATCTAAAAGAACACCTTAGTAATATACGACTACACAGAATGGACAACAGTACACATATCTTATGTGCATGTGTAAGTCTTAGATAAACAGGTAAGGAAACCTAAACTCAGAACCCTGCCACAAAGCGTTAACCAATATTGATCAGGCCACTGAGACCTGACTGTACAAAGGAGTAATTAATAACGAAATGGCGTAATCATTAGACCCTCAATGATTAATTAGAATCGGCACTAATTCTTAAGGAGAGAAAATCTTTAGTATTCCTCCATTTTCTAACATGTATCTAACATAAATCTCCCCAAGGCATACACATGTTTAGATAATTATTTCAAGATGCCACTGTTATTTTCCAAATCCCTAAGTAGTTAGGTTCAGTTATAGATCATGAAATGTTAAAAGAGGTAAATTCTGTGAATGTAAGTATGAAAATACTCTCATTTAGTTCCTTTTATTATACGTTACAAAAATGAAATGAGGGGAGCTACATTGGTTGCAGATTACAAAAGAGAATTTCAGATCTTTAAAATAGTTTCTTTCCCTAGTTCAGGTTTCCATGGTTTGTGCTTATGACAATATCAATAAAATTTCCTAAGATATTTTAAGCCATGGAATCTCTACATCTTTCCTATTAACTAGAACCTAACAGGTCACATATACTGGTGGTACAATTCCTGATATTGGTGACACTTAACTAGCTTGAGTTTAAGGAGAATAAACTACATTTTTAGACTACCTAAAAATTCACTGTATTAATTCAATAAAGTTTAAAAGTAGTTTTTCTATTGCTGTATTTAAGGATTTAGACCAGTATTTTCATAAGACTCAATTCTATTATTTTTCAGAGTTCTGGACCAATTTTAGATCAGTCCACTTGAGTATTATTTATTTTTTCTAGACTACCTTCATAGAAGCTAAAGAAAATAGCATATTTGTTTCAGGCTCTTTTACTTCTCTTGTAAAACGTATTCCAACATTTCTGTAAGCAACACACCAATATCAGGCCACATGCTTTGGATTGTAGAAGCTAGGCCCAAATATTAAACATCCTACTCACCTTGCTACAAGACTGTCTTAGTCACTTTTCTCATTGCTAAGACAAAATATCCACTATCCAAAGTTAAAGGGGGCAAGATTTATCTAGCTCATGGTTTGTAGAGATTTCAGTCCATAATCAGCTGACTCCAAGGCAAGGTAGCACACGGTAGAAGGGCAAGTGTTCATGGCAGTGGAATACAGCAAAAGCAACAAAATAGCACGAGACAAGCCTCTTTCTATTCTTTATATTGCAATCAGTCTGGCAGGATTAGGGGGTTGCCAATCCAATCAGTGGACTGATCCAGCAATCACCCATCCTTAATCTCATCCCTTTAATCCCAGCATTAAACCATAAATCAATCACAAACTCTAGATTCAGCTGCCTCCAAAAAGCCCCATCTAAAAGTGCATGAGGGTTTGAGGGACATCCAGACACAAAGCATTTAGGGATAAGTTTATGACCCAACAAAAATGAAGGAAATGCAATGAAGACAGATGAGACCTTCAAAAAGGGAATCTTAGAAATGGAACATGAGATCTAGTGCTGCAAAGAACTAGAAAGCTAACCAAGAATAAAGTAGGCCAAGAAAAATCAGGATGGGAGAGAAAAAGAGACAGGCTATCTACAAATCCAATCCCATGACAGGCACTGAGTGAGCGCCTCCATCAAACTCTACTTGAAATAAAACCTACCTCTGAATTTTTCAGTAACATGAACCCTTTTGCTTAAGCCAATTTGAGTTAGGTTGGGTTTTATATAGTTTTCAATTTTAAAAAAATGTCTGATACAGAAGTGGTATTTTTCTTTTAAAATAATTTTTGACAAAGAAAGCATGGATATATTTTTAAGTAAAAGAGGAGTTGAGAAAAAACAGATTTGAACGATGAGACAGATAAGAGACAAATGGCTAAATAAAGGTCCGAGAGCAGGCAGGAGCAGATATATTTAGGAATAGAAATTGAAAAATTCACTTTTGAGAGAAGTGGGACATTTTTTCTGTTACATAGGAAAAAAACAAGAATACAAAAAGCTTATGATACAGTGAAGACGTGATGGCAGAGAAAAATCAGCAAGTACGACAGGGTGACATCTTCTTAGCATACTCAGACAAGAATAAGGAATACAGGAAAAGATGCCATGATGGTATCTTTAAAAGCTTTTATATAAAATATAAAGGAGGATAAACAAGAGTTAATTAAAAGATATCTGAGTAGTAAGAAGGGATAAGTTGAAGTCTGAAAGTCCCAATGGACATGCCTTTATGATTCCTCCTCAGAAATGGCTAAGCATGAAAAGTTAAAACAGCAACACTAAGGTGGACCTGTGTTTTAGATCAATGGAATGAAGGCACAGAGAAACAAGGAAAAGAGCCTCTGCAGTGTCACACAGAATAGGAGACAACCAAGAGTTCATCCAAGCTATCCATCCAGAAAAAATGAAGCCAAAACAATGGACCAAAGAACCAAAAGAATAAGAAGAAGCCCAAACAACCTATTATATGAGTAAGGCAGGTGACATCATAGTTGTTAAGTTTATGAACCAAGAAAAGGCTCTAATCTCAGTATTCTGGAGATCAAAGGGCCTAACACCAACTAAATTCACAACAGAAGAAAGTAGTTCATTATTCATGTTTCTTATTATATTTATCCTCCCCAAATTGCTTCTTTTAAGAGATTCTATTTCCATAACTGCCTTGTTAAATATCTTATTAAACATCTACTTACAAACATTGATAATACCTTTTTTAATTTTATTTAAAACATTGATAATATCTTATTCAAACAATTTTCTGAAAAATATAAAGAATTCACATCTTTCCTTTTGAATGGTTAGAAGAATTCAAATCACCAGAGAGAAAAAAACTAATCAAAATCTGAGGTCAAAGCTCAAATAGAGGCCAGAGTCAGGTATGCAAGAGAAGCTGAAATGTTCTGCCATGGAGGCTTTCAGAACCTTGAGGTGCTTCTGTTCCTCACAAGCTGTGTTGTGGGCAAGGCCATGTATTATGGTTTGTGTTCCTGTGGCCCCTCCTCAAGCCTCATGTAATCAAAGATGTGACCAAATTTAGCCTTTGTGATTGGTTTGTTGTCTAGTGCTCAGATTGGTGGTGTATTTTACCCACCCAGGGGTGGAGCAAGGATATGATGTAACCTGGCAAGAAGGTGGGTCTCTCTCTCTCTCTCTCTCTTGGCTTTTGGTTTTGCTATTTGCAGTGGCCAGGAAGAGCTGCCCCGCCACACCATGCGGCCTTGGAGCCAACTGAGATGGACTGAAACCCCCAAGAACTGTAAAAAATAAACCTTTCCTTCCCTAACTTTGGGTGTCAGGTATTTTATCTCAGCTTTGAGTAAAAAGTAACTAAGATACCATGTCAAGAGCCCTCCTGGAGTAAGGCTCTGCTATCACCATTGACATTATGATGATTTCATAACACAAATCCCCACATCTTCCTTTTGTTCTGGGTCCCATTAAATTATGTAGCTTGTCCTGCTCATGGATAAAATACCATTTAGTCCTGATAAGCCCTGACATGATATATGAAGATCTGGGCTCTCCCCCAGTGGTAACAGTAATTTGCAATGCTTATTTTCATAACAAGTCCCCAGACATACAAAATAGGAAAAATGTACTAAAAACTACTAATGAAGATGCTATAATGAATTATCTGTTCTCATTTTTCCAGGTAATCTCTATCCAGAAAGGACAATACTATTTCTAAGCCTTTCCTGTTATGATAAATGACAACAGAGTACAACCTGACCTAGAAACACAGAAAGCAAATTAATACGAGGAAAACAGCTGGGAAAAATAGTCATCTATATTTAGAATCACAACAACAAAAAGAAGATAACATGATATACGCAGAAAGTATCTGAAACAAGCAACAGAACCTTTAAAAGAAGAATTTTCTAAAGAGAGGTTACCTAGACTAAAGAGTTGAATGAGCTCACTCTTACCACGCACACAAAAAAAGTTACAAGGCTCACAATTTTTAAAATTCCCCTCAGGATTTTCTATTATGATTTACAGAATAATCCCTGAATATCTATTCCTTAGTCAGTATTTAATGGAAAGCATATAGCAACAATTATGTAGGTTTAGACCAACTCCAACAAGCAAAAAATGGAAAAATAATCCCAAAGAATTTATTCGCAATAGCCATACAAAATGATTAGTGAATTGAGAAAGGATCTACATAAAGAACATTTTCTTACAAGGGTATTAAAGGAAAGTATAAATAGATTAAAAGACATTAAAACTACAGTATATTCTTCCAAATTAATGTACATATTTAATATGAATACATCAAAACTCAAGTAAAATATTTAATAATCTTGTCAATGAGTAGTAAATATGCATAAATGAATAAAAATAATTTTAAAAGCCATTGATAAAAGTTTATGAGTAAGACATTTTATATTGGGGTAGTACACATTTTCATAACAAAATGAATGAGCAAAATTTGAAATATCATCTTGTCTGGGAATCCAAGAAGATGATGCACTAATTCTCAACAGAGAGGAAGAACCCTAAGAGGCAAGGGTATGGGAATCTTCAGGCTGTAATTTTTATGCTAATCGAAAAGGAAGCATAAATTTAAAAAATGAAGATATTCAATCTGAAGGAAATACAAGTGAATATGTACCTGATCTTAAAGAGTAGGATTTTCTATACATAAAAATTTTTGAAAAAACAACATAAAAGAACCACTCATATATAATTAAAAGACTTCATGACTGTCAAAACAATATATATAAAATTAAATCATTAGGCAAAAAAATGGAGAAAAAATTTGCAATGAATATTTTAAAAATCACATAAATTTTGTAATGTTTAAAGCAGTGAAATCAATCAAATGTTAACAAATGAATATTTAATTAGAAGAGAAATATAAAAATAGATAATAACAACATAGCCTAAGCATATACAAAATGTGCCTTATTATTTCATTCTAATCCTTGCAATGCCATAAAAGGTAAGTTTTAATGTCATTTTTCAAGCAAGGTCCTTATGCTAATCAAGGTCACACAGCTAGTAATAAATAGTAATGAAGCTGGATGATAAGCAGTTACACTTTACCTACAATAGGCTCTCTACAGTAATAGCTATAAACCTACATTATAATTAACAACTTTATTCACATTCAAAGACATGCAAATTTAAAACAAGCATTTTCACCTCTCAAATCAGATATTTTTCAAAATAACATTCATGATAGTACTACTATAATCTGGGAGGACCTCGCCAGGCCTGTAAGAGCATAGGAGACACCTCTCTACATTTGGAGGACTTTAGCATGCCTGCAAGAGTGCCAGAGATCCTCCAAACCTGAAGGACCCAAGATGGGCCAACAAGAGCACCAGTGACCCCTCCCTTCATCTGGAGGAACCAGGGTGGGTCTGTGAGACCCCTAGTGACACAGTAGGGCTCTGTCTGGGACACACACCATAGACAGCTAGGTCTGGCAACCTGGAAGTCTGAAGGAGCAATAACAATATGAACCAAGGGTTGGTTCACATCAAAACTCCTAAGCCAGTCAGCCCAGGAAGAATTCAGGACTCATCCAACTAGACCCACAGGAAGAATTCAGGTGACTGGCCTCTCCCCTACACTGTGGGTCCTGGCAACTGGGTGAACATTAGCCATAAAGTAGGAACCTAGACACACACAACAGACAGGTGAGACTAACAAGACTGAAAAGACCAAAATATGAAACAAGAGGTGAAAATGGCAAGATGAAAAAGCAAAATGCAATCTCAGACATCCAGCCCATCCAACACAAGTACAGGAGACATAGACATAAAATAATTGGAAGATAGACACCTAAAATTTCTGAAAAGATAGCAAGTGAAGCAAACAAACAAATTCACGAGACTATAGATGAAATCAGATCAGAAATACTCTCTCTCATGATGAAAAGAGTAACTTTTAAAGTCAGCACTTCAAAGCCAGGGCTGTTGTCATATACTCTGCCTGCCTACACAAAAGGTACACATCTTTCAGGGATTTAGTTGCTGATGACAAAAAGTGAAACTGAGACATGTACTTGTTCAAAAAACAAAATTTTAAAAATATGGGTTTTTGTGTCTCAAAAAAAAAAAAAGAAATAATCTCTCAGGTAAAAAAAAGAAATGTCAACCACAATGAATGAATTGTTCAGTATAGCTCAAGAAGATATGGATAAAAAAAATACAGGAGCATAGGAAAATGATGGAAACCTCGAATCAACAATACAAGAAAGAAATATAATAAACAAAACACATTTAAAAAGATATTCAGGAAATTAAAAATTCCACTGAAAACTGGCAAAACTACGTGGAGGAAACTGAAGATAGACTTTCAGACTTTCAAGACAGGATTGCAGCTAGCAATCACAAAAGGAAAGAGCTCTTAAAAATAACAAAGGACCATGAAATAACACTTGAAAAGCTCCAAGATGATACAAAGGAACACAATAAAAAAACTGACAGGTGTCAATGAAAAAGCAAGAATCAACATAAATGATATTTTAAAAAAACTATTTGCAAAAGTAATAGAAGAAAATTTCTCAAGCATGGGAAAAGAATCTGACATACATATAAGTGAAGCATATAGAAATCCAAACAGCCATAACCAAAATAAATCTAAACTCAGATATATAATAATAAAGATCCCAGAAATTCAGCACAAAAACACAATACTAAAAGCTGTTAGAGAAAAGAAACAAGATTGCCTATCAAAGAAAGCCATTAGCATCAGAGCTAATTTCACAACACAAACCTTCAGGTAAAGAACAATATGGAATGAAGTATTTCAAGTCCCAAAAGAAAACAACCACCAGCCCAGACTGATGTACCTTACAAAATTAATGGAGAAATGAAATACTTTCATGACAAAGGAAAACTGAAAAAATTCATGATCACAAAACCAACCCCAGAAAGCATACTGAAAGATATTCTAGAGATAAAAATGATCATAATTCCAAGAACAAAAGAAAGAAACCACCAGGAAGGGCAAGCACTTAAACAGAGGGGAAAAAGAGGGAACCAACAACAGGAAAGTAACATGAGACAGATAATGCAATACATATCAATTGTAACCGTCAATATAAATGGCCTCAATTCACCAATCAAAAGAAACAGCTGACAGAATGGATCAAGAAACACAATCTAACAATATGCTGCATACAAGAAACATATTTAACTAAAAAAAAAAAAAAACTCCAAGCAACAGAAACCCAGAAAAAAAGCAGGGGTAGCTATGCTATTTGTAGACAATAGAACTTCAAACAAACAATGATCAAAAGAGGTAAGGTCACTACATACTTGTTAGGGGAAAAATTTAAGAGGAAAAGATAACAATCATAAATATATATGCACCAAATATGGGAGCACCCAACTATATAAGACAAATATTAATAGACAAGAAAATCAAATAAGTAACAATACAAATGTAATGGAGGAACTTAGTACCCTATTGTCACAAAGAGATCAACTAGACAAAAATCCAGCAAACAGAACTGAATCAAAAGTGAACGAATGGTCTTAGTAGACATTTACAAAGTGTTCCAGCCCGCAACATTAAAAAACACATTCTGCTCAGCTGCCCTTGGGATTTTCTCTAAAATAGAGCATATACTAAAATATCTCTAAAATAGAGCATATACATAGCCCATAGAACATGCTTAACTAAATGCAAAGAAACTGAAATTATCCCATGCATATCATCTGACCACAGTGCACTGAAATTGGAAATTAATGGCAAAAGAAACCACAAAAACTCCATAAACACATAAAATTAAATAGTACCCTCCTGAACAACCAATGGGTCATGGAGGAAATTAAAGAAGAAATTAATATTTACAATCAAATGAAAATGCAAATAGAATATACCAGAACCTGTGTGACACATGAAAGCAGTCCTCAGAGAAAAATTTATAGCAGTGAATGCTCACATTAGGAAAACAGAACAATCACAAATAAGCAACTTAATGCTGCACCTCAGGCTTCTAGAAAAAGGAGAGCAAATCAAACCCAAAGCTCATAGAGGGGAGGAAATTACAAAGATCATAGCAGAAATCAAAGCAAATTGAGACTAAGAAAACAACACAAAGAATTAATTGAAGAGTTGGTTCTTTGAAAGAATAAACAAAATTGATAAAACTTTAGCCAACCTTATCAAGAAAAGGAAACAAAAAAATTCAAAATCAGGCAATGAGGAATGAAAAGGGTGAAATCAACAGAGATCCTATGGAAATTCAGAAGGTCATCGATACCTACTTCAAAAATCTTTACTTGCATATGCTGAAAAACACAGAAGAAATGGACAAATTCTTAGAA
Organism: Hydrochoerus hydrochaeris; assembly: GCA_004027455.1. Lineage (NCBI taxonomy): Eukaryota > Metazoa > Chordata > Mammalia > Rodentia > Hydrochaeridae > Hydrochoerus > Hydrochoerus hydrochaeris. The sequence continues at coordinate 249,987 of PVLA01001995.1, read as the reverse complement.
TGTATGAATTATGAAAGCTGAATCAAGAAGATACAAAAATTTTGAATGACTTAGTTAAAGAAATTGAAACTGTAATTAAAACTCACCAACAAAGAAAATCTCAGATCTTGAAGGATTCACAACTGAATTCTATGAGAAATTTAGAGAAGATTTAACAGCAATACTCTACAAACTCTTCAAAGAAATTGAAAGGGAAGCAATTCTCCCTAACTCATTCTTAGAGGCAAGTATTATGCTGATACTAAAACCAGAGAAAGATGCAACCAAAAAGAATTACAGGGAAATCTCCCTAATGAACATACATGCAAAAATCCTCAATAAAATACTAGCAAAAAGAATGCAGCAAGTCATCAACAAAATTATACACCATGACCAAGTGGGATTTATCCCAAAAACACAGGGTATGGCTTGACGTACACAAATCAATAAACATAACACACCATATGAATAGAGTGAAAGACAAAAATCACATAATCATCTCAATAGATACAGAAAAAGCTTCTGATAAAGTTCAACATTTATATTCATAGTAAAAATCCTAGAGTAAATCAGAATAGATGGTCTCTACCTCAATCTGATAAAAGCCATCTATGACAAACCAACAGGCAACATCATAATAAAAGGAAAAAAAACTGAAAGTTTTCACTCTAAAATCAGGAAAAACACAAGGATATCCAATATCAACACTCTTATTCAATATAGTTATGGAAACATTAGCCAGAACAATTAGACAAGAGAGAAAAATAAAAGGAGTAAAGCTAGGAAAGGAAGAAGTTAAACTATTATTTCTTGCAAATAATATAATACTCTACATAAAAGACTCCAAAAACTCCACCAAAAGACAATGAGTTAATAAGCAAATTCAGCAGCATACCTGAATACAAAGTCAATAACCAAAAATTAATTATCATTCCTGTACACAAACAACAAACTCACTGCGAGAGAAATTAGGGAAATAACACCTTTCATACTAACATCCAAAAAGATGAAATACTTAGGAATCAATGTAACAAAGGAAGTAAAACATCTACACGTTGAAAATTACAGTACTCTGAAAAAGTAGACTCAAGAAAATATTAGAAAATGGAAAGATATCCCTTGTTCATGGATAGAAAGAATCAATATTGTGAAAATGGCCACATTCTCAAAACTGTTATAAAGATTAAATGCAATCTCAAACAAAATACCATTAGTATACTTCACAGATCTAGAGAAATCATTCCTAAAATTCATTTGGAAACAGAAGAGACCTAGAATAGCAAAGGCCATTCTGTGAAACAAAACCAAGGCAGGAGACATCACAATCTCTGACCTGAAATTATACTACAAAGCTACTATAATAAACTTAGCATGGTACTAGCAAAAAAACAGACTGGATGATCAATGGAAGAGATTAGAAGATGCAAACACAACTACAAACACAGTCACCTGACCTTTGACAGAGGGGCCAAACATGTTTACTGGAAGAAAGATAGATTCCTTCGTCAAATACTTCAGGACTACAGATGAAACAGCTAAAAATTACGAGACACAGCATTTTCACAGTGACCCCCCCACCCAAGTCTGTGCCAGTTTAAATCCACGCCAACTGGCTGAGCCACCCAAACTCATTCCTGCTGCCACTCACAGGAACCACAGCAGTGCTGAAGTTGGGGGTTGGTAAGCCAATGGAGAGCAGAGCCAGTGAAGGAACCTTCATTAATCCACGGTCAGTACTGGGAAAGTGCCCCCACCCCACAGGAAGGGCGTAACCAAATGGGTGACATGTTGGAATCAGGCAGGAGGAGCCTGAACTGGGAGCAACAGTAATTTCAGTTGGTTGTTCCCTCCCCAGAGCAGATTTATGGCATTTGCTTGGACTGGGTCGCGCCCCTGGCCGGGACTCAATGAGCCATCCCAGTGAGCCATCCCAAATTGATTCCCTGCGTCTAGCACACACTAACCAGGTGAAGAAACCTGAAGTTTGGCCGGCCTAGTGGGGAGAGGCAAGAATACGCAGCCACTGCTTACACCTCAGTGACAAGAGCGGGCAGGAGACAGTGGAGGTCCCTCACAAGCGTGCTTCAGAGGAGATGTGGCCAATAGGGAAGGGAGCTGGGACCTGCACTGTAACCTGTGTGGAGGAAGCCAGGACAATGACAGGAGAGAGAGGCAGGAGGAGGCCCCCAGCCCAGAACCCTGACAGCCCTGATCCAGGAGAGGGAAAAACAAGGGAGACTGAGGGCAGCAAACACGCAACATCAGACATGGCTTCAATGGACATTAAGAGATATCTTCGGGATCTTGTAGACAAGCTCAAAACTGAAATATTAAATCAGGTAAAGCAAGATATGAGTAGAGTAATAAAAGAAATGCTCTCAAGAAGCATCTCTCAGGAAGATACAGGCGGAAGGAGGGAGGAACACAAAAAAAGGAGAGAAACATTTGATAAAGAATATAAAGAAAATATAGAATACATGAAGCAGATTCAAAGAGACTATCAGCAAATTAAAAACTCCATTGAAAGCTGGCAAAATGTCTTAAAAGAAACTGAGGATAGATTATCAAAACTTGAAGACAAGTTTGCGATGTGTGATCATGAAAGGAAAGATCTCTTAAGAATAACAAGGAAACAGGCAGTAACAATACAAAGGCTAGAAGATGACAAGGGAATCTACAATTTAAGAATAAGAAACGTGAACAAAAAAGCAGGAATATATACAGGCGAATTACAAAGGCTATTCATGAAAATAATTAAAGAAAACTTCCCAAGCATGGGAAAAGAAAATGACATTTAGTTATATGAGGCATAGAGAACTCCAGCCACCTACAAACAAAACAGATCTACACCCAGACATATAATAAAGATACCAGAAATTCAACATAAAAACAGAATATTAAAAGTCATCAGACAAAAGAAACGGATTACCTATAAAGGTAAGCCCATCAGAATCATGGCTGACTTCTCAACACAGACCATCAGATCAAGAAGAGCTTGGAGTGAAGTATTCCAAGTCCTGAAAGAAAATAATCTTCAGGCCAGATTGATGTATCCTGTAAAACTGACACTAGAAATTAATGGAGAAACAAGATGCTTCCATAACAAAGAGAAACTGGGGGAGTTTATGACCACCAATCCAACCCTACAGAGAATACTGAAGGACATTCTAGAGAGAGAAAAAAAAATACCAGGATTTTAGGAACAGTGGCAGAAAGGCCTCAATGAGTGGGGCAGGCAGTAGAATGAAGGAAAAAACAAGACAAACAAAGGCAGAAAAACAGCATAGCAGAAATGAGGCAGAGAAGGATAACTAGAATCTCTAACATAGATGGCCTTGATATACTATATTGTTAATAGTGCACCAGGATTTAAAACCCACATTACTCATACTACTCTGCTTAGATGTATTACATTTTGTTCCAGTCATTCTACCTGTACTAGATTTGAGGGCACAGACAGTAATCCTGAAAATAACAGGATATAGTACGGTAAGCACCCTTAATTTCCTATTAACTTAATCTAAAGCTCTGTATAACCTACACTGTTTTACCATGACTGATCATAATCAAATCTGGTTTGTTAGATCGCTGTTTTGTATTGATAGATTTTATTCAAAGCTGTTATGATTGATAGTATCAAGTCTGAGAGTATAGGCAACTGCACTGAAGATGACAAGATTCATTAGAATATCCACTCTGGATTGATTATTACCTGCCTTTGAAGTTTTATACTGTCTACAATGTTTTATTTTTACTAATACTGTTATGTACTGCTATACTCAATTATACTGCTATATTCAATTATGCCTGATAATATAGACATTCTATTGAAGATAGTAAGAAACAACACAGTAATCATTGTAGATCACCTTGTACTGTGGTTTTATACAACTTTTTGGTTTCATGTTTTTATAGGAATTTGTTTTGTTTTGTCTTGCTACATTTTGTTTTTCCCTCTAATACAGAAAGGATAGGAATACATGTAGCAATTCATGCATGCGTAGCTGTTTATACTCTCACTGTTTGAATATCTACTTTCTATGCTTTAATTTTGTAACTTGAACAACTATTTCTAAGAGGACAATATGTAATCTATTAACTAGTGATTTCTTATTGTTTATCTTTTTTTAATAATTCTGCATTATCTCTACCCTTTATATGCTTTTCTCTTTAAATAAAAAAAAACTAAAAAAAAAGGACTTCTATCCAAAAACATACAAAGAACTGATAAAAATCAGTCCACCCAAATTCAGACAGTCCAAAAATGAGCATCTGAGATGAATACACACTTCTCACATGAAGACATACAAGTGGCAAATAAATCTATTAAAAATGTTCAATATCATTGCTCACTAAAGAGCCTCAACTTAAAACAACACTGAGATTCCATCTCAATCCAGAAAGAATTGCTATCATCAAGAAATCAACCAATAACAAATGCCAGTGGGACTGTAGGAATAAAAGAACCCTTCGCCACTGTTGATTGGAGTGCAGACTGGTACAACCACTGTGGCAATCAGTGTGGAGATTCCTCAAAAAACTAGGATTGGATGTCCCATTCAACCCAGCTATTCCCCTTCTGGATACTTCCCCAGAACTGAAAACATCATACCACTGCAGTATATGTATACTCATGTTCATAGCAGCATAATTTGTAATAGCTAAATCATGGGGAAAAACCAAATGCCCATCAACCACAGTATAGATGTGGTATTTTTATACAATGGAGTACTACTCAGCTACAAAGGATAAACTCAGGGCTTTCATATGTAAATGGATATAACTTGAGACCATACTTATAAGTGAAATAAATTAGACTTGTCTGTGTAAAGATCGTATCATCTCCCTTGTATAAAAAACTGAAATTAAGTAAGATTCAGAGTGTGCATAGATATTGTAAAAATGAAAGGGAAAGAAATTGCTCAAAAGAATGGAACAACTAGGATGGGGGAAAGGAGAAAAGAAAGGAAAAAAAATATATGTGTATATATATATATATGATTTTATATATATGATCTTATATATTTGTAATTATACTAGTAGTATCTATATATCATAGATAATTATACTACTAATCTCTATTAGGTCATCAAAAAGAATGGTTTGTGCTTTCATTGATTATTTTTCTTTGTTTTTTTTTATTTAAAGAGAAAAAAAGCAAAACAGAAAACGGGCAGAAATAATACAGAATTTCAAAAAAAATAAACAGTAAGAAATCACTAGTTGATAAATTACATGTTGTCCTCTTAGAAATAGTTGTTCAAGTTATAAAATTAAAGCATACAAAGTGGACATTCAAACAGTGAGACTGCAAACAGTACTGTTCAACAATCCAACAAAAACTTAGTAATATGGTTATCAATCCTATACACCTAAACATACATGCAGTTATATCCTTTAGAACACCTTCTTTTCCTCTTTTTTACAATAGGAATTACACATTTTGGGTCTTATTACTCCTACATTTCTTATTACTTTTTACACTACAGACACAATGTGATGTTTATAAATATGATTCTTATTTATTTCACTAATGAGGATAGTCTCAAGTTGTCTCCATTTACTTATGAAGGCCTCAAGATCATCCTTTTTTATAGCTGAGTAATATTCCATTGTGTAAAAATACCACATCATTTTCATCCACTCTGCAGTTGACGGGCATCTTGGTTGTTTCCAAGATTTAGCTATTACAAATTGTGCTGCTATGAACATGGGTGCACGTATATCACTATGATATGACCTTTTCAGGTTTTTCTGGGAAAATATCCAGGAGGAGAATAGCTGGATTGAACAGAACTTCCAATCCTAGTCTTCTCAGAATTCTCCATATGGATTTCCATGGTGGTTGCACCAGTCTACACTCCCACCAACAGTGGACCAGTGCTCCTTTTTCCCTGCAGCCTCACCAACATTTGTTATCAGTTGATTTCTTAATGGCAGCTATTCTTTCCGGAGTGAGACGAAATCTCAATGCTGTTTTAATTTGCATTTCTCGAATGATCAGTGATGCTAAACATATCTTCATGTATTTATTTGCTATATCTTCATCTGAGAACTGTGTGTTCATGTCAGATGACCATTTCTGGAGAGGGTCTTTGAATTTGGGGGGCTTGATATTTTTCAGTTCTTTATATGTTCTTTATATTAGTCCTTTGTCTAAGGGGTCATTATTTGACTATTTTTCATGCCTATATCTTGAAATCTGAGCACCTCCTTTGAAGATAACAATACTCAATATATTAACCATTGTTAATCTATTTATTTTGTTTTGAAATTCTATATTATTATTTTTATTCTTTTGTTTTAAAAGAAAAAAAATAGTACTATAATCTGAAAAATAAGGACCTGAATTTCCAACACTAGGAAAATAGGTCAATAAAGCAGAATAAAACTAAACAATGGAATATCATACAACTTTTGAAAACCAATTTTATTGGGAAGGGTAATCCTGAGGAATAAACAGTAGACTGTTATAACCTACATTCCCACCCTTTTTTTTTTATTATTTTTTTGAGACAATGGTTCCCTAAGTCACTACATTGGTCAGGCTGGGCTCAGTCTTGTTATCCTTCTGCCTTAGCTTTCTATAGTTCTGAGATTAGAAGTATGTGCTCTAACCTAGCTCAAAAATCAAATATTCTAAGAATATTCAGTGATACTGAACAATGCTCATGATGTAATGTTTAGGAAGAAAAAAACCAGAATTTTGTTATTATAATGTTGTCCACAGATAGTTACATTTTGAAAAACCATCAAATTATGGATAATAGTTGTCTTTGAGTGATTTTTATTTGCTTATTAATGTATATTCTGAATTTTCAAATCTTATAATAATACAAAACATTAGTTTTAAAATATATTTTTATGCTAACTCAAGTAAGTAAAACATTAAATTGGTTTTCTGGTCTTCAATTCAGCCTTATAAGAAGTCAGCAAGTCACCATTTTCATCCTAGTAGGTAAAAGCTTGAAGAAACTGAAAAATCAGCAACACATTTCTAAATGACACACAAGTCAAAAAAAGAAATCTCAAGAGAATTTTTTAAACATTTTGAACTAAGTAGCAATGAAAACAACTTACTGAAATTTGTGGGATGCAAGGAAAAGAATGCTTAGAGGGAAATTTATAGTACTGAACACAGTAAACCAGGAACAATCTGAAATCAATCTCAGATTCTGTACCCTGGAAAACAGGAAAAAGAAGAGCAAATTATATCCAAATTTAGCAGAAAAATATAAATAATAAAATTCAAAATAGGAGTCAGGGAAACCAATAAAGAAATCAATGACATCAAAGTCTGGTTCTTTGAAAAGATAATTCCATAAACATCTAGCTGGTCAAGAAAAAAAAAAGACACAAATTACTAATATCAGAAATGAAAACCAAGATCATCAGTACAAATGCCATGGATATTAAAGGAATACCATGAATAAATTTCACAACCTAGGAAGAAAACTGAGATGGGAGAAGGGAGAACAGAAAAAAAGAAGGGAAAAAGTATGTATCTATATCTCTATCTGTATATATACACACACAAGACGGTTAAGACAGCTATATTACTAATTTCTCTTACTTCATTGAAAGGAAAGGCTTATGCTAATATTGTTTGAACAATCTAATGCCAGTATTCTGTACTCTGAGATAACAATATACAATGAGTGTATTACCCATTGTCACTTTCCTATTATCTTGTTTTGAAAATTTATTTTTTATCATATATATATATATATATATATATATATATATATATATAAAATCACACATACATACATACATACATACAAATAGGGTTTTTTTTGTTTTTTTTGTTTGTTTGTTTTTGTGCCAAGAGTCAAACTCACAACTTTGCACTTGCCAGGCAGGTACTTTACGATTGAGTTACAAACTTGGCCCTAAAATAAAATTTTAAAAAATTTTCACAACCTAGATGAAATGAATCAATTCCTTCAAAGATATAATCTGTCAAAATTTACACAAGAATGGACAATCTGAACAGGCCTATACCCTTTAAATAAATTTAATCAATAATTAGCAACCTTCAGAAACCACCAGATACAAATAGGTCTACTAGTAAACACTAAAGTTCCAAACATTTGAGAAAAAAATTACACCAACTCTACAATCTCAAAAGATAAAGGCAAAGGGAATACTTTCTAACTCATTTTTATATAAGATTAAAATTACCCTAATTTTAGCCAGGCACGGTGGCTCATGCCTGTAATCCCAGCACTCGGGAGGCTGAGGCAGGAGGATCGTTGTGAGTTCAAGACCAGCCTGGGCTACAAAGTGAACTCAAGGCCAGCCTGAACTGCATAAAGAGACTCAAAAAGACCAAAAAAAAAAAAAATTAACCTACTTTTGAAACTAATGATACTGCATGAAAAGAAAAATACAGAGCAGTATTTCTTGTGAACACTGGAGTGAAAATCCTAAACAAAATATCAGCAAATAAAATTCAACAATGCAAAAGTAGTATTATGACCAAGAGGAATTTATCCCAAGTATTCAAAGTTGGCTCAACATTTGAATTAATATAATCTATCACAACGACAGGCCAAAAAAAATCATATAATCATATCAACAGATGTAGAAAAGTTTGACAAATTACAGCACCTACTGATAAATAAAAACTCTCAGTAAAGTAGGGATAGAGGGGCCTTTTCCTCAACTGATAATATCTACAAAATATCACAACATCATACTTTATAGTGAAAAACTCAAAGCTTTCCCACTGAAATCAGCAACAAGCAAGAAAACAACTTTTCACTGATGCTATGCAACACTGTACAGGATGCCTATTACTAATGCATTAAAACAATGAAAGGTGTGTTAACTTTCAGCCACTATAACAATTATCTGAGATAATCATGTCACACAAAAAAATGTATGTTTTGGCTCACAGTTTGGGGGGCATCAGCCTGTGACTGGTTGTGCCCATTCTCTTGCACTTGTGCAATGCCACTTATCATGGCAGAACTGCACAGTGAAGCAAGACTGCTCACCTGGTAACTAGGAGATGAAAGAGGCAGGAGGAGACCAGGACCGCACTATCCCTGTCAAGAGTATTTCTAATGGCCTAAAGACTGCTAGTCCCTACCTCTCCATGTTTCCATAACTTTCCAGTAGCAACAACGTGAGGATCAAGTCTTTGGAGGACATTCCAGATCCAAAGTATAGCAAAAAAAGCACCTTGACTGGACAGGAGAGCATGAAACTGTCTTTGTTCACAGATGACATGATCATCTATGTACAAAATCCATGAGCCTAAAAAAAGGATGGCCAAAATCTAGAAGACTTAAACACTCAATGCTGATTATGATGTAGAGCAACATGAACTGTCATTTCTTGCCTATAGGAATGCAAAATAGTGGAGTCATGGTTTGGTAATTTCTTATAAAACTGAACATTTCTTTACCCATGATCCAGTAATCATATTGGTTGGTATTTACTTAAAGGAGTTAAAACTTATATCCAGCTGGGGATTTAGCTCAGGGGCATAAGTGCCTGCCTTGCAAGCATGCGGCAGTGAGTTCAATCCCCAGTACAAAAAAAAAAAAAAACCAAATTATGTGCATACAAAAACCCCCATGTACATATCTATAGTAGCTTTATTTATAATTGCCCGAAGCTGGAAACAAATAAGATGTCCTTCAGCAGGTGAATGGAAAATAAACTGTGACACACCTAGAAAACGAAATATTAAATGCTAAAAAGAAATGAGCTACCAAGTCGTGAGAAGATACAAAGAAAACTTAAATACATACTACCAACAGAAAGAAAACCATCTGAAAGTCTATATATTATATGATTCCAACTATATGACAATCTGAAAAAGCAAAATAATGGAGACAGTAAAAAGATCAGTGGTTGCCAGGTGATGCAGAGAGGGTATAAAACTACTCTGTATACTGCTATAATGGTGGATACATGCTGTTAGATTTGTCCACACCATGAAATGTATGATACCAGAGTGAACTCAATGTACACTATAGTCTTTGGGTGGTAAAGATGTGCCAACATCTTTTTTGCAGATTTTAATAAATGTTCCACTCTGGGAGAGGGTAGTAAAGGTAAAAGGAATGCATTTTGAGTGTGGGGATACTAGTGTGCAAAATTCCTTTACTTTCCCCTCAATTTTGCTGGAAATTAAAATTGCTCTAAAAATTAACTCATGTAGCCGGGCATAGTAGCACATCCCTATAATCTTAGCATTCAAGAGGTTGAGGCAGGAGGATCGCCACAAGTTTGAGATCAGGCTAGCGTACATGGTGAGTTCAAGGACAGTCTGCACTACAAAATGAGACTCTGTTTCATAAAACAAAAACAAACAAAAATAATAAAGATAAAAACATATTTAACCCACATATTTTATAAATATCAAAAGACAGAAGCAGCCTACTTTGTTATTTTAAATGACTTTTCTCTGCTTCTTCATTATGACTATTCCTCTCAATACTGATAAAAATACTACAAATTATTATGCAAAATCCTTTTCCTTCAGCTTCTGAAAACTGGCAATAATTAGCTTGATACTAAGATCAAATAAATATACATGCCTTTATACTTTGCATTGCTGATCAGGCCCTTTGGCAAGCTCTATTTACACTTCAAAGACACAACTGGACTATTTCCTACCTTCTCCTCATAAGCTGTATAATAATTTTTTCAAAAATGTTAAAGGACAGTTGTACAGAAAAGAACTAATAGAGCAGACCTGAGTCTGTATTTTTTTCAAAAAATTTCTTTTCAAGGTTGGACCTCCAAGTCTGAGACACCATTCCCTCAACCAATAAGGCTGGCTTACTGCAACTAAACAATTTGTATGATGTGGTTTATATTAAATATTCTACTTCTTTCTGAGAGTCTGAAATTGTGATAATACCAAGTAGTGAAGGCTTATAGGATCAGCCCCTAGTAAAAAGCCTGAGTGCTGAATCTCTAGTGAGCACAAATTTAAGCTCTGATGGTAGATGCCATTTCACACATGATCACAACCTACTCCTAAAGGAACCAGGCACATTTTATAAAGCTCCACAAGGAAGGGACTCTCTCATACTGGTTCCCTCTGTATTTCATCTCATGCACCTTCTCTCTTTGATTCTGCTACCATAATAAATCTTAACTATTAACACATCTGTCTCCTAAGTCCTATGAGTTTTCCTGGTGAATCACTGAATTCAAGGTAGGTCTTAAAGACCCAAGGCCAATGGTCAATTTAAATTTCCAAAGTTTTCATTTATAGATTCTTCACTTTTGATCCCTTCCTCCTTCTTGACCTTATAAATTCAATTCAGGTAGAAAAATATTTCCTCAGGAAGCAGGCAGCAAATATACACAAGTTTAGAGAGAAATTTTTCTTTGTAAAAAGACTATACGAGTACTTTTAAAAACTCTGAAAATATCCCATGACTTGTCAAAGTAACAGAATATGTAAAAATACCAAAGAAAAAAACAAGAAAGAAAATTTCCCAATTCTTTAGAAGAGTATGAAAAAGTCACAAGGAGAAACAATTAAATAAACTTATGAGGAAGAAAGGACACAGATCATGACTATTCACTGTCAAGAACAGAACATACTTTAATTTGACAGGGTACTGAAGAGCAGAAAGCAAAGCAGGACTTTGTATTCACAGCTGAGAGGTGGGCAGAGTATGACTCGGTGTTCACAGCAAACACCGGAGAGGTGGGCCCACTGGAAACGGTGGAATTCGAATATGAAAGCAGCTCTAGCCTCAGAAAGGATGAGGCCAGCACTGCTGAACTCTGACAATCAGCTGACCAGCCAGGAAGTGATGCTGAACCTTGAGCATTCCCCAGAATCAGCTCTGGTGTAATTACATGCCCCCCCACACCCCGTTTAGGAATCTAACTCTAGCCTATAATAGTCAACTAGTAATTTTTGGTTGATTTTCAATTGCTTGCACTGAAAAAAAATGTTTTTCAAAGAATCTTACAGCAAAGTATGTAGAATAGAGTTAAGAAAATAGAACATATTTTATTCAGAGAAAATATTGCAACCAGGAGGTAGAGAGTATCAAATAGCTAGAACTTACTCTGAATAATTTATTGAGACATTTCTGTCTGAAAACAAACACGAATCCTTTGAGTATTATTTATATTCCCCACATATCCAAGTCTAGAGAGCCCTTCAGCCACTAATAGGCAAATTATTCTGCACAATACATTCTATATATGCTAAAGAAATATAAGCATATTCTATAAAGAATAAAAACATTTGTTTACTTTATTTTTTTCTCTTTAAAATAAAAAATAAAGACATACCAAAATATACAGCTATCCCATAATACAATTAACTAAATAGCTAATGACTGCTTTTCCATAAATCCAATATATATCAAAATATAAATAAAGGCTTTATGTATATAAAACAATTTGCCAGGCCAGGGGTTTAGCTCAGTGGCATAAGAACCTGCCTGGTAAGCACAAGGTTGTGAGTTCAACCCTCAGTACCAATAAAAATAATAATAATAATTACAATAAAAAATTTTTCCAAACAAATCTCAAAAGATGTGTAAAGGGATTCTACTCCACTTGCCTGGATTTCCATCTCTTCAGTGATACCATACTTTCGTATTTACCAGAGATTCAGAGTATGTTTAATGTTTACTAAGCAATTTTCCTCTTATTACTTATTTTCAAAATTTAATCAGCACCTGGATGGTGAGCAAACAGATGTCCGTTTTATACATCTCTCTGTGTGTCATTTCACAACACAAAAGAAGTCTGTACAATTCACAATACAAAAGAGAGGAAAACGGAAACTATTAACATAATACAGAATGATGGTTCCCTTTTGCAGGAGAGGTAAATGAGAGAACAAAGGGCTATGCAGATGAGCCCCAAGTTCTAGGTGATGATCTAGTTCTTAAACTGTACAATAGTTATTTGGTTTTTATTTCACTGTCTTTCTGTAGTCCAAACATCTATCACACATAGAAAAGATTACACTAACTTGCAATTAAGAATTTAAAACAAATCTTCTCAGCCATTCCATATGCATTTCAAATGGGTTTTAAGCTCAGTTTTTCAAGTTTCATAATAACTTCCCATTGGAATTTTTAAAAAATAGAACTGTAATGAATTTGTGACGAAAGTTGAACACCAACAGAATCCTTATTCAAAAATGGAATACTGGAAATGGCCCTTGAAAATGACCAATTTCAGGCCCCACTTACAAATCGTGTCCTATTTAAATTTGTTTCTTTCTACTGCTATCTGACCATGGACCGGAACACATGTCAGTCTGGACCCTAAAACTGATTGCTTTATTCCCTCCCAGGCCAACTGCTGGTGCCACTCCTGAGGACATGGCAGGAAATCCCAGCACCATGCCCGGCTCTCCCACCTCTTAGTATCTCATAACTTGAGGGCAGGAATTCTGTCTACCCCTATGCCTGGCATACCTCCTGCATTCCATATCCATTTGTTAATGAACCAACCAAACCAACCTCATCCCTTTGACTTCCCACTGTTTCACTGAGTCTGCCCCTGTATCTCAGGATTCTCATGTTCCACTGAAGATTAGCAGAGCACAGAGCAACCTATATTCTAGGAATGTGATGATAAAACATTTTATCCTTGAAAGTGTTTGTTTTTTTTTTTTTTTGGAGCAAAGTGCTGTCATCCCAAACTGCAATGAAATAACTGGGATTTACTAAATATACCACACAGTACCAAGAGAGTTTCTCAAAAATTGTAGAGGTCGTTCTACTTATACTTTTTAAAAATACTAGATACTCTGATGGCAACAGCGCCCTCTGCTGACTCTTCCAGAACCACACGAAGAAGGAATGCACTTGGGTCCGCGTGGGAAGTCCTCTGTTTAAAACTTTCTTATTGTGGGGAAGGAAACAGATAAAAGGTAGATTCCTTCTGTCTCCATTTCCACTCTCCTTAATTTAATCGCTTATCTATTCTAACAATCATAGTCATGGGGGTGAAATGCAGGTCAGCACAGCAGCACTCTACCGTCACTGTACCTATAATGCAACACCGAAAAAAAGTTACAGTCACACAAGAAAAGATACTCTAAAATCATACCATTAAAGTGCAGAAATACACAGGAGGTTATACGGCCAGGTGTTTAAGATTCAGCTTTGGAGTCATGTGGGCCTAACTGAAGATTGAATTTTGTCACATGCTAGCTTTCTGGGATTAGAGAAGTGACTGTACTACTGGCAGCAGCCTCCTCTCATCAATAACACAGGTGAGATGAATATATTTCACAGGTTTACAATGAAGACTTTAATTAAATAATTAATGAAGACATAAAACTTCAGCAGAAGTCTATGATGAATGCCCATAAATGTGTCCCATCACTATCATTTCCATCATTACTAAGGGCATATTCTAGTTGTGAGGAATACAATATAAAATTTAATCAATATTATGCTGTATTTGCTTCAAACAAGGAACGATAGGGCTTTGCTGAAATTCTGCATATTCTTCAAGATAGACCTGGCACCTACCAGACTCCCAAAGACTAGTGACCAGGCTAATTTGACATATATATCTACATGTTTATAAACATATATGGGGAAAAAGATAAAATAATGCAAATATGCCAAAATAAGATAAAATGATGAATTCTGTAAAAAGGTTGTATGGAAGCTCTCTATAATTGTGTAATATGAAACTATTTTAAAAGTTTTTATAAATATAAAACAATTATCTTCGAAGCAATTCTTACAGATTAGTTGGTTAACTGCAAAAAACAGGTCTTCTTATAAACCAGGTCAGATCAGAAATAGAAGAAATGCCTCACATTAGTTTTGCAGTGAGTGGATGAGATAGTCACTTAGCAGCTCTATTCAGATTTTAAAGAGCAAAGCATTCTACTAGAAGTACACAAACACAAAGCTTTCTGTTAGCAAATTAATTTTTTTTTCAAAGGAGAAATGTACACAGTGAAATACTTAAAAAGAAGGGCTCTGCCCTTTCCTCTTGGCTGTAAGAGAAAAAGAAATGAGGAAGCAGGGGGCCAAACCACAGTGACTGCTCTGAACCTATGAAGCTGCCAAGAACCAGGCCTGGCTAGTGGAGGGCGAGTGTCCAGGGCCCTGAGAACAGGATAAAGGTAGGATGCCACTCTCATCCACAGAGTCTCAGGCACCAGCTGTTCCCTCCAGCAAGGAATGATTAAAGTACAAAGAAGACAATTTGGGCTCCATGAAATACAAATTTTGACAACTTTGAGGAAGGGCAGCTGTTCCCAGGCCAGGCCACCTACCCACCAAAGCTGCCAGCCCTGCGAACAGCCCCAGCTGAGCAGGTTCAAGTCCAGAAGACATCTAGAGTACCCTTTGGTGCTTTTCTAATTCTAAGCTCAAGATAGTAGCACCACAGAAAGAACACTAAAGAAAAACAAGAAAGCCTAAAAATGAAACCATCTGAACAGCAAATTCAGAACACTCAACAGAGATCAAAATAAACATCCAAAAGACAGTTGATTTTCTAGGAAACCATGTAAATACTAAATTTAATTCCATAGAAAATCTGATTACTGACTAGATCAGTAAGAAAAAAATACAGACACTCTAATATCTGTGAGTAAAAACAGAAAAATACTAAAAACCTAATACCTGCAGTTAGTACTTGAAAAATAAATATACGTATGACAAAAAGAGCTTAACATCAGGATTCTAAGATGTTTACCATTAGAAGATAAATTAATAAAATGCACTACATTAATAGTGTAAAGGAAAAATATTTAATCATCAATAGACACCCAAAGAGACATCTGGTAACATTTAACAATCATTCCTGATTTTAAAAATCATAAAAATCAAAATTACCTATAATAGAAACTTTCTTAATTTATAAGGATACATAACAAAAACCTTAAGCAAAGCCATTCCCTCAACAGGGATTGTGGGTACACAGTCCCTTCCTTTTCTTTCCTCTAGCTTCCTGGCTATATAGTGAGTAGTTTTGCTCCACTGCATGTTCCCACAATAATGTGTTACCTCACCAAAGGTCCAAAAGCAACAGAGTCAACTGACTATATGATGAGACCACTAAAACCATAAGCCAAAATAAACCACTTCTCAGAAGCTGATTATATCAGGTATTTTTCTATAGTGAAGGAAACCTAACACACGAATAAAAAAAAATCTACATTCAGATATATATAACTCAGAATTTGTGGAATGCTACTGAAGTAGTACGTGGGTAGAAATGTATAGCACTATATGTCTCCATATTATAAAAAAGAAAGTTCTTGGGCTAGGAATATAGCTCAGTGGCGCAGCACCTGCCTGGCAAGTATGAGATCATGAGTTTGATTCCCAGTACAAAAAAAAAAAGAAAAGAAAAGAAAAGTCTTGAATCAATGACTTCAGTTTTCCTATTTAAGAAACTAGATAAATCGTGTTGGAAAAATTGGCTCTCCACATGCTGAAGACTGAAACTAGATCCATGCATATCACCATGCACAAAATGAAAGTCTAAATGGATTAACCTAACTATTAAAACAGAAACACTAAATCTACTGAAAGACAAGGTAGGTAGAAGTCTTGGAGACATAGGGGTAGACAGAGAATTTATGAACAAAACGCAAACTGCACAGGAAACACTTCAAAGAATCAACAAATGGGATCTCATATTATTGAAAAGTTTCTGCACTTCAAAGGAAATCACCAACATAGTGAAAAGAAAAACAAGAAAGCAGAGTGGGAAAGAAATTTAGCCAACAACCCCTCAAAGAATTTATAACCAGGACATAAAGAACTGAAAAACATCAAGCCCCCCAAATTCAAAGACCCTCTCCAAAAATGGGCATCTGACATGAACACACAAGTTCTCAGAGAAAGATATACAAATGGCAAATAAGTACATGAA
The DNA here is from genome assembly GCA_004027455.1 of Hydrochoerus hydrochaeris. Classification (NCBI taxonomy): domain Eukaryota; kingdom Metazoa; phylum Chordata; class Mammalia; order Rodentia; family Hydrochaeridae; genus Hydrochoerus; species Hydrochoerus hydrochaeris. The sequence goes on along the minus strand of PVLA01001995.1, from coordinate 233,148 downwards.
GAAATGTTCACCATCAGTGGTCATTTGAGAAATGCAAATTAAAACAACACTGAGATTTCACCTCACTCCAGAAAGAATAGCTGCCATTAAGAAATCAACTGATAACAAATGTTGGCGAGGCTTCAGGGAAAAAGGGACACTGCTCCACTGTTGGTGAGAATGTAGACTGGTGCAACCACTATGGAAATCCATATGGAGAATTCTGAGAAGACTAGGATTGGAAGTTCCATTCAATCCAGCTATTCCCCTCCTGGGTATTTTCCCAGAACTGAGAAGTTCATATCACAGTGATATATGTGTCCCCATGTTCATAGCAGCACAATTTGTAATAGCTAAATTCTTGGAAACAACCAAGATGCCCATCAACTGCAGAGTGGATGAAAATAATGTATTTTTACACAATGGAATATTACTTAGCTATAAAAAAGGATGATCTTGAGGCCTTCATAGGTAAATGGAGACAACTTGAGACTATCCTCATTAGTGAAATAATCATATTTATAAACATCACATTGTGTCTCTAGTGCAAAAAGTGATAAGAACTATAAGAGTAATAAAACCCAAAATGTGTAATTCCTATTGTAAAAAAGAGAGAAAAAGAAAGGGCTCTAAGGGATATAACTGCATGTATGTTTGAGTGTGTAAAACAGATGACCATATTGCTGAATCTTTGATTGGATCTTTGAGCAGAACTATTTGCAGTCTCACTGTTTGTCTACTATGTATCTGTTAATTTTGTAACTTGAACAACTACATCCAAGATGACAATATGTGATTTATCAACTAGTGATTTTGTAATGTTTTTTCTCTTTTTCTTTTTTCTTTTAGAATTCTGTATTGTTGCTACTCTTTTTTCTTTTGCTTTTATTCTCTTTAAATAAAATTTTTTAAAAATGCGTAATTGCTATTGTAAAAAAGAGAGGCAATAAGAAGTGCTATAAAAGATATAACTGCATGAATATTTAAGTGTGTAAGTAGGTTACCATACCTCTAAGTTCTTGTTGGATTGTTGAACAGATCTGTTTGCAGTCTCCCTGCTTGAATGTCTACTTTGTATGGTCTAATTTTGTAATTTGAACAACTATTTCTAAAAGGACAATATGTAATTTATCAACCAGTGATCTCTTACTGTTATTCCTTTTTTTTTTTTTTTGAAATTCTGTAATATTTCTACCTTTTTTCTGGTTTTTTTCTCTTTAAATAAAAAAAATTAAAAGAAACTAGAAAAAGAGCAAATTACAAAGTAAGCAGGAAAAAGTGGGAAAAAAATCAGCATGCAAAACAAGAACAGAGGAAAATGAATGAAACCAAAAGCTTATTTGCCTTAGAAAAATAATAAAATTGACAAGCTTTTAGCACACTGATCAAAATAAAAGGAAGGAAGGAAGGTAAAAAAAGAAAGAAATTACTACTAACAGGAAATCAGGAAGCATTACACAGATTGAAAACATGTTAAAAATAAGAGGCTACGGATTTCAATATATATTACAAAGTTACAATGAAAATAACAGCATGGTACTGGCACAAAAACAGGTAGATCAGTAGAGGACAGAGGACCAGAAACAAACCCAGGGACATTCACCTATCTTATCTTTGACAAAGAAGCCAAAAACATGCTGGAGGAAAGATAACCTCATTAGCAAACGGAGCAGGGAAAACTAGCTATAAACATGCAGAAGGCTGAAGCCAGATCCAAGTCTTTTGTCATGAACTAAAAAACCCAAAATGTGTCAAGGATCTAAACATTAAAACAAAACCACCTAAAATGGTTAAAACTCTTTAAGACATAGGCATAGGTAAGCACTTTCTGAACAGAACCCCAACTACACAAGAAATAACATCAAGTATCAATAAATGTGATATATCAAATTATAAAGCTCCTGCATAGCATACACATGCACCCCCCAAAAAAGAGACAACCCCAACAAAATGGGAAAATAAATTTGACAGATATATCTCATACAGAAGATATTACATATATATTCTAGAATATATAAAGAGCTCAAAAGAAATCAGGCCCCTACAATAAAGAGGCCCAATTAAAAATTGGGCAACAGAAATTAACACACACTTCTCAAAATAAGAAAGATAAATGGACAATACATAAAAATGTTCAACATCTCTGACCATAAATGCAAATTAAAACAATAGAGTCCATCTTACTCCAGAAAGAATGGCTATTATCGAGAAATCAAATAATAACAAATGCAGTTCTTCGACTTTGGTGCTTAAAAAGGTTATGTTTTGGGACCTCATTGTGAAGGAGAACCATTAAAAAGATCATAATACTGCAGTTCAGAAGAAAGGAACAGAGCTAAGTATTTGAGAAAATGCCTCTTCCTGAAATGATGTACAGTCTCCATAGATAAGCTAGAAAATGTTGAACATTGTATAAGCGAGCTCACTTACAGGTATGTGTTTATGACAAAGCAGTGTTAGAGCAAATGGAAGATTTCTTGGACTTTAGGGAGTTAAAGGAAACTTTTAAGTGGAGTTGGTTACAAAATAAAATTGCTGAAGTAAATGGAAAACAAGAAAAATTCTCAGAGAATTCAGAGAAAAATGTAGACTAAACTAAGATATAAAAAGGAGAAGAAAAAAATAGATGAAGAAGGCCCTCCCAGGAGGTACAGTATATCCATAATAGGAATACCTTAACCAGAGGACAAAGCAAAAGAGCTTAAATAATAATTAAGGAACTAATTGAAGAAAACTTTCCAGAGCTGAAGAATGAAGTAGACCTATAAGTAAAGAAGCTTCACAGGTTACCTTTAAAATTTAGTGAAAAGAAAACAATGCTTAGAAATAACCTGGTAACATTTTAAAATGTCAAGGGTAAAGAAAAAAATTCTTCAAGCATGAAAACAGAGAAAGCAGGTTGACTATAAAGGGACAAAAGTCAGACTGATCTCAGATTTTTTTTTCTCTTGGAAAATGGAACAGCTACAAAATTTTAAGGGAAAATAATTTTGAACCAAGAATTATATACCCTGCCAAGTTAGTATTTGTGTGTGAAAGCAACTGGAAGACATTCTTAAATACCAAGAGGTTAAGAAAGTATACTGACCAGGAACTTTCTCTGAAAATTTTGCTGAATGACTTACTATAGCAAACAGAAAAATTAAAAAAAGTAGGAAGATAACTGTATGCAAGACTTGATGATAATCATTAAAACTAGTTTAAAAGCATGAAGTCTAAAAGTATTACATATAGGGTAATAAACTAAATGCAAAATACATTTATAAACCAGATCTAAAATATTCAATTTACAGAATTTTATATTAAAATGTCAAACCACATGCCAAATACTCAATGTATTGAACAAACAACTAGTTTCACTTTTGCCATGTACTATTACAGATAAAGATGCATGTTAAACCAAAAGTTTGTTAGATAAAAGTACTTTGTCACTTGTGGATAGAATAAGACATTATAAATGTTAACCTGACAAAATTAGAAAGTGGTACAGTATTCTTTCCCTTTAAAAAAAAACTAGCAAGTTCACACACTAACATCCACAGTGTAAGACAAAAATTTTCAAAGCACTGGTTGGAGAGGGGTAAAGATACTTGAAGCACTGAACTATCAACACCAGTAGTTACTATATCAGATGGTAGTTCACACAAATCAATTTGTCATTGAGTTGCAGACAAAAATAGACTATATACATTCCAAGTTGATGGATCTGAAAAGTAGAGAAAAACTAAGAAAAAACAGCAAAAGAAAAATGCCAAGGAAGCATTAAAATTTCTATAAAATGTAGACAGAGATAGAAGTAAATTACATTCATAAACTTATTAAATTCCCAATTAAGAAAATTCTAATTGAGTAAAAAAAAAATCTCTGATCCAAGACATTCACATTTATATAAAACAAAGATTAAAAGGTTTCAAAGGTCACAGAAACTCTTTAGGTCATAGAAATGGAGAGTAACATTTTCATCACGTAGAAATAAGGATATTACAAAGTATTTCACATTTAAGAGACAATGTGATATTCACATAAGATTTTTGTTCAGTATCTTGATGGGGGTGGTGGTTTTACTGTGGTAAACAGATATATATAGATATACATGTATCTTAAAATATTTAAAATTAGTGCTTTTTATATTCTTAAAATTCAATGAGCATTTTGGATATTTAAAATTTATTTTCTTTAACATGTAGCAAAACAAACACAAATGCTGGCGAGGCTGCAAGAGAAAAACCCTTCTACCTTGTTGATGGGAATGTAAATTAGTACAACCAGTATGGAAATCAGTATAAAGATTGTTCAAAAAAGCTAAAAATATACATTGCATTCAACCTAGCTATTACCCTTCTAGATATCTTTCTGAAAGAGTTAAAGATTTATTACAGTGATACTTGTACAGTCATGTTTATAGCAGCATGAGTCATAACAGCTAAATCTCAGAAGCACCTTGTATGTTCATCAACAGATGAGTGGATAAAGAAAATGTGGCATTTACACACAATGGAATACTGCCATAAAGAAAAACTTGAGTCATTCGTAGGAAAATGGATGCACCTTGAGACCATGATGTTAACTGAAATAAATCAGACACACAAGCTTAAATATCACATGGTTTCTCTTACATGAAAAAAAACCAAAATACAAGTAAAATAAAAAATAAATACTAGGAAACAGAAAGCTCTTTTGCAAAAAGTAGGTGAAGGGGATGAAAACATAATTAAAATGTTATGTGCATATACCAACTCCTCATGATGGATGCAATTAATATGTACTGCAAACATTGAAAAAAATAAAGCACAACTATGAACAACTTTATATCAACAAATTCATCAACTTAGATAAAATGGCTAAGTTTCTTGAAAGACACCAAATACCCAAAGCTCACGCAAAAAGAAATACATAACCTAAGTATTCTTATACTGATCAAAGAAATTGAAACTGTGGTTTAAAATGTTCTCACAAAGAAAGCTCCAGGCCTTGATGGTTTTACAAGTGTCTATATAAAATCTTTCAAAAACTGAAGAGGAAAGAATACTGTACTTCCCTGCTCATTTAATAAGAATAGCAGTGGGCTGAGACTAAAGCCACACAGATGCTATAAAATGACCAGAAGGTGTAACAGAAGAAAAGTAGCAAATCTTACTTACTGAAAATACTAACAAGAAACATGCAGCTAGGCATGGTAGCACATGTCTGTAATTCCCAACACCAAAGAAGCTGAGCCAGGAGGATCACTGTGAGTTCAAGGCCAGCCTGGGCTACATAGTAAACTCAAAGCCAGACTACACTACCCAGCAAGACCTTGTATCAAAAAAAAAAAAAAAAAGTGAAAAAGAAACGTGCAAAATTAATATGAAGAAAACTCTAAAACACTCCTAAAAGGTACATATGTATTTTTGAAAAAACTGAAAAGCAGTCCACATTCTTGGGTGGAACAATTTACCAATAAAATTACAAATCACCTCACATTAATGTATATACTTGACACAGTTGTAATAAAAAATGCCAATAGACACAGAAAACTTTCAAAATCTTTCTGAATCAAAAAGCAAAAGACAAGCCTGGGTGTGGTAGTGCATAACTGTAAACCCAGCACTCAGCAATCTGAGGAAGGAAGGTTGCTGTGAGTTCAAGGCCAGCCTGGGTACATAAAAACAGCCTGTCCTGGGAAGGGGAAGGGGAAGCAGCATTCTTAACCAACTGATGAAACAACATGACATTATATGCCTCATAATATGATTTCCCCTATAAAATATCCTTATTAAACATTTTAAATTTATGTAAGACTTTACATCAAACTCTTAAGTTTACAGGGTACAGAATGATACCAAAAGGAAATAGGCAAATATGAATAGGAGCATTTGTTCTATACTACTTTTCTGTAATTTAGCTTGAGTCTTCTCCTCTCCTCTGTCTACCCCAGCCTCTGTTATGGCTTTGACAAGTGTGGCAAACACTGATGCAGTATACACAGCACAAAGACTGTTAATGCTTTACTCTTTTCATGGATGAGTCTTACACTGGACCTGTTGGCACATTTACAAAATTTCTTTGCAAAAGAAATGAAAATGATGGGCTAGGGATTTAGCTCAGTGGCATAAGCACCTGCCTGGCAAGCGCAAGGTCATGAGTTTGATCCCCAGTACCAAAAAAAAATTTTTTTAATTTTTAAAAAAAGAAATGAAAATGTTTGGAGAGGTGGGAAAGTAATAAGGGAATATCTGCAGCAAAGATGAGTAAAGCCTACATACAGAAGGTAGAGCCATAGTGATGAAGGAGATAAAGCTAGATGCTAAAAAGAGTCACTTTAGTTAAAGTATCTCACAATTCCAACAGTAAGGTAAGGTCAGACAACACAGCTACACCAACAGATTATAAAGAAACTAGGTATGAGAATGATTCTTAACTCATAGAGAAATTGGTTCCCTGTTCTCTACAACCTTCTTAATTTCATAATGAAACACAAATTAAATTAACTTCACCTTTCACGGTGAAGAGATTGCGAAATGTACTACACAGGAAGAAAACTCCACCACCATGCATGTCAATGTGGAGTTGGTAGCCATGCAGTCCATACTCTGGGTTGTCATCCAGAAAGGGAACATGAGGAGGCAGCTCATAGGGGCTGAAAAGCAAAGCACAACACAGATTTGTCAATCCCAGAGGTAAAATACTTGGATTGGAAATATTTCTTTAAAAAAATTAGCACCCATTCAGAGCACTGCCTCCTTCCAATGAGACACTATAACAATCCCAATAATCTTCCATTTAAAGAATTCCAAAGGACTGCTCTTACCAACTACTAAAAAAATAGCCACAAATATGAGTTCTAAAGACAGCCATAAGACTACCAGATCTGATATGTTTCTACAGTTTTTCTATAGCGTTTCTTTCTACAATGAATGTGTTTCTGCAGCATTTGCATATGAGTCACTCTCGCCCCAATGTACTTCTTGTGACTAAGATAAGGATATATTCCGCAGGAAAATGCACCAAACAACCTATAGGTTAGGAATCTGGATAAAGACTCAAGCTAAGATGCATAAAGCTTATTCAGTAAGAATTTACCATGTAAGGTAACACCACATAAGGCAAGGCATTCAGGGGCTCTTCACTCAACAAAAAAGGAATATGGGTGAGTCTAAATCCACAGGTGAAGGATGACAGCTATAGGTAAATGGAAAGTATATTCCTCACCTAATAACATTTGAATGCCTTAAAATAAAAATAAAACACATCTGCAGAACAGACTTAGCCAGAGTCTATGTGCCTTGTAAAATATAAAAATTCATGTAAGTGTAAGATTTTGAGAGGTGGGGGTAGCATCTTGTAGTAATGAAGCATTCCTGCTTATATAAATATTCTTCTAGGCATAAATTCCTAAGCCCAAATAAACCAAATATATAATCATAAATGATCCAATTATAGTAACAGCAGCTAAATAATTATATATGTTGGTTTGTGTCTACTGATTAAAAACAGTATTTGGGGGGCTATTTTCAGGATATTTAGATGATACCAACTTCTAACACTCTGATGCTCCAAATTTTAATTCACCCACATACAGATACATACACAGTGGCCGAGCCTAATGTGCTCCTCTCCACAAGATGATGGAAATGAAGATTTGCCATGACAAAAGCCAGTTCTTCCTCCTTCTGAAAAGTTAATTTAAAAGAATACATTTTTCAACTGAAATATTTTAATTTTTCACAAGGTCATTGTGAAGACTGCAATTTATTCTTCTTGCAGATACATGCAGTTTCTTACAGCTACTAGATCATCATATTAGTAAGTACTAAGGCATTATTACTGCTAATATATTATTACTATCTAATAAGACTTGCATGTCATACTGACAGCAGCATATGCATTACCAAAACAATACTTTCATATCCTCATTTAATATTTTGATCAAAATATTATATATCCTCATTTAATATTTTAATCAAAATATTATATATGATGACTCCAAAAATATATATACTGTCAATTTGATGCTGTTTTGAACTCTTTCAAAGACAAACACTGGAAAGACCTTCACAGACACCATATACCAAATTATTTCCATAAATACTGAACATTACTGGCATAACTGTTCCTTTCTCTAGTGGCTGCTTAATTCTTCAAAGACAGTGGAAGTGATGAGATTCAGCTTCCTCACATGCCCATCAGGTTGAAGAGCAGAAAATGAGTCTATTTGGGAGCTGATCCATTCCTCCCTAGACTCATAACTGACACAAGCTGGTGTGGGGACCTCCAAAGGGTAACCCTGAAAGTGCCATTTTACAGGAGTCAGGCAGAGGACAAGCAGACCAGACAGTTCATATAGCTCTGCAGGCTAATACAAATCAATGATTCAAGTCATGAAAGCAGAGCAAGCAAACTGCTGCTTCACTCACATGTCACTTTCATACAGAAAGGGAAGAAGAAAAACTGACTGCCACAATTGACTGAGAAAAAAAAGATACCAGTGAATAACATTGCATAAAGCTGCAAATCTTGATTCTGTGTAGTCACTGAATATAGAGTCACAGTGCTATTCTCAGTGTTAAATTTGTGAACTATTCTCTTAAAACATCCACAACCAAAGCCACTGACTTAACCCAACCCTGGTATACAGAAGTCCTTCATGCTATTTTGCTTTTCAGTAAGCAACTACCCAGAAAATAACTCTGAAAAGAAGGAGTTAGCAATCAGTCTGACCTTTTGAAGTAAGTAACCTATTTGGAGGAAAAGGATAATTTCTAGATGCTCAGCCCTGAAAGGCATATCCCATGCCATCTCCACAGGTCAGAAGCATGCTTGTGAGATGACCACAGTGAACATCCTAGAGAAGAGCTGTGGCAGAGAAAGGACAGAAAAGAAACAGAAGAAGAAACATAAAATGATTGGAAGGGGAAACAAGGGAGTTCTATGACATTAAAAGAATAGTATTAATAAAACAGGAAAGCAGAAGTGATTGCCATCTGTGATAGCAACAGAACAATGGAACAGAGGGGTCATGTAGCTAGGAAAATAAGGTTGGGAAAGAGGCAGCTGCTGAAAAGTCCTCAAAAGGAGTTTTACCTAGTCTCATACATAACTGGGAGGAACTCTTGGGCTATGATGATGAAGTGGTATGATGAAGGGAGAGAAAAAGATGGCCGATTGATATGTAGCACAATAGAGAGCCTCTCTGAGAAAAACAACTCAGATGCTAGAATTTAACACCTTGAAGAAAACCAGACAAAAGTAGAGGAATTCTCACGACCCAGGAAGAAACTGAGGAAAAGAAAAAGAAAAAAAAAAAAAAAGAAGCAGCAGCGTGGATGGAAGGTTGGAGCTGGGCACGCTCTCATCTCTGTACTGGGTGCGTCTTAGAGTCGGGTGACTCACGATTGAGCTGAGGACGCAGCCCTGCCAAGAACAGGGTTGGTGAACCCAAGACCCTTGGCGGGAAAAGGTGCTGCAACAGGGAGTGGAACCGGCAAACCAAGCTGCACGGATTTTGGTGAGTGCTGAGAACTGGGTTCCCCAGAGCAGAGTGACCGGCTAGATGACATACTAGAGTTGGGCAGGACAGGCTTGAATTGACAACTGAAGCAGCTTTAGTCGGAAGCTCCTGGCCCAAAGCAGATTGGTGGGATTTGCTTGGGTTGGGCCATGCCCCTGGTCAGGACCCAATAGCCAGGGATGAGGTTGCCCTGAACCTGTGACATCCGCAGGGCACACACTAACATGCTGAAAATACTCACTGGTTGACTGGCTTAGAGGGGAGAGGCGGCCCACATTGCCCCTGCATGCACCTTGCATATCAACAGCAAACTGGAGAGGGCAACACTCCCCTAGCCAGTATGCAACAGAAAAGCTGTAAGCAATACAAAAAGGTCCTGAGATCTACGCCATTCACCTGTCTGAAAAAACCAGAAACATGACAAGACAAAGAAACAACAAAAAGCCTCCAACTGCTGACCCAGGGAAAATAAGTCTAGGAGAGGTAAATCCAGAGATCGAGGGCAGCAAACATGCAATATCAGACACAGCCTCATTGGAAATAAAGAAGTACTTCTGTGACCTCATCAACAAATTTAAATCTGAAAGTCTAACTCAGGTGAAGCAAGATATAAGAAGATTAATAAAAGAAATGCTGGGCACTCCTCAAGAAGACACGAACTGAAGAATGGAGGAACTCAGAGAAAGGAGAGAAGCCTTTGATGAAGAATATAAACAAAATCTAGAATACATGAAACAGATCCAAAGAGAATATCAGGAAATTAAAAACTCCATTGAAAGCTGGCAAAACTTAACAGAAACTAAAGATAGACTCTCAAAACTTGAAGATAGATATGCAATGTATGATCACGAAAGAAAGGATCTCTTAAAAATATCAAGGAAAGCCAGGCGTGGTGGCTCACACCTGTAATCCCAGCACTCGGAAGGCTGAGGCAGGTGGATTGTTGCGAGTTCAAGACCAGCTTGGGCTACAAAGTGAGCTCAAGGCCAGCCTGAACTACATAAAGAGACTCTGTCTCAAAAAGACAAAAAAAAAAAAATATATATATATATATATATATATCAAGGAACCAGAAAGTAACAATACAAAGGCTAGAAGAGGACAAGAGGATTTATAACTTAAGAATAAAAAACATGAACAAAGAAGCAGGGACAAATACAAATGAAATGAAAAGGTTATTCACAGAAATAATTAAGGAAAACTTTCCAAGCATAGGAAACAGAAGTGATGTTCAGATATATGAGGCATACAGAACTTCAGCCAGCTATAACCAAAACAAATATACACCCAGACATATAATAATGAGGATCCCAGAAAGCCATCACAAGAACAGAATATTAAAAGCAGTCAGAGAAAACAAATTACCTATAAAGGAAAACTCATCAAAATCACAGCAGACTTCTCAATGCAAACTATCAAATCAAGAAGAGCTTAGAGCAAAATATTCCAAGCACTGAAAGAAAATAACCTCCAACCCAGATTGATACACCCTGCATCTCTCAAAATTAATGGAGAGACAATATATTTCCACGACAAAGAAGAACTGGGGGAGTTCGTGACCACCAATCCAACCCTGCAAAGAATACTGAAGGATATTCTAGAGAGTGAGAGAAGAAAATCACCAGGATTCCAGGAACAATGGCAGGAAGGCCTCAATGAAAGGGGCAGACATTGGAATAAAGGAGAAAAATAAACAACAGTGACAAAAAATAGCATAGCAGAGATGAGGCAGAGAAGATTGGATATATCACCATTTTGTCTTGACTGATTTTATTCAAATCTGGTATGCTTGAGGGTATCAAGTCTGGGAGTAGGGGCAACTACTCTGGGGATGGCAGGATTCAATAGGATACCCATTCTGGTTTGATTATTAACTGCCTTTGAAGTCCTATAATGTCTCCAATGTTTGATTTTTATTAATAGTGCTACGTACTGCTATATTTAATTATACTATGCCTGATGATATAGACAATTTTATTGAAAATAACAAGAGACTTCATAGTAACTACTGTAGATCACCTAGTATTGTGGTTTTATATGTCCTTTTCATTTCGTGTTTTTCTAGGAATGTTTTGTTGACTTGTTTCGATTTGTTTTTCCCTTTAATACAGAAAGGATAGGTATACATGTAGAGACTCATACATGTGTAGAACTTCTAAACAGTTATGAGAATTGATTATAGTTATTGTAAAAAAAAAAGAGGAAAAGAAAGTATTCTAAAGGATATAACTGCATGTATTTTTAAGTGTGTAGGATTGATAATCATATTACTAAATTTTTGTTGGACAGATGAACAGAACTGATTGCAGTCTCACTGTTAAAATGTCCACTTTGTATGCTTTACTTTTGTAACTTGAACAACTACTTCTAAGAGGAAAATATGTAATTATCAACTAGTGATTTCTTACTGGTTTGGTTTTTTTGTTTTATTTTTTTTTTGTTTTTTTTTAATTATGTATTATTTTTATCCTCTTTGTTTCATTTTTTTCTGTAAGTAAAAAAGGAAAAAAAGAAAAAGAAATGGTACAGTACATACAAGATTCTATCTTACCTTCCATACCCCTACCACAAGACCAGGGTTTAGGCTGAAGATTCGAATAAGTCTGTCACAGCCAATCATGGTGGACTCAGTTAAATGTCTTAGATCATACTTTGCAATTAAAGAATGCCATCGAGGTCTTGGAAAAGTCATGTCAAAGAAAGGAGAGAGAGAAAAATGAGCATTACTGTCTGTGTTGTTGTCAGTTCTCATTAGTGTATCTAAAATTGTTAAAGAACAAATTATATAAATTCAATTGCTCAATCATAAGAGAACACAAAAAATTTGTATCAATAAAAATTAAAATGGAGTCACTTCAATTTCTCAGCCTATGTTTACTTCCCTTCCCTCTTGTTACTGTCAATTCGACAACCTAGCCAGAGGTAGTTCAAGAATTAGGATGGTGGTGAAATAACACTATCATCTTCTGTTCTTTCCCCCCCACCAAACACCCAGGACAATAGTATAAGCAAAATTTAATACTCAGTATGTAATCCTACCTGACTGAAATATTGTATAAGCAAAGATAAAATAGTTTACCATAAAAAACAGGTGGTCTCAGTAGGCTACCAACCGAGTAGAAATGCCTTTCAAAATTATTTTCAAGGACAACTCAGAGAAGTGAAAATGGAAACATTAGAAAATAAATTTAAAATAAAATCAGGAGTATTTTCATGAAGGAGACACACTGTGAACTCACAGTCTCAGTGTCTAAGAATAAACACTCAAATGTGTAAGGAAAGAGAATTTAACTGCGCTCTTCATCATAAAACTTAAAGATACCTACAGTGAAACATCCTCAAAGCACTGTGAGTGGTAGACATAGATGTCTGTCTTCTCAGGGACGACATGACTCTGCTTACAAAATGATTCAGAAACCAATAAAGGAGATCTCAATTGTCAACTAACAAAAGACAGCATTAGACCAAAGACATTAAGGGATGGGGGCCACATCACAATCCAGAGTCTGCCCCCCAGTACCTAAAGTACAGGCCAATAGGTGGTAAATTCTCAGATGTTCAATAAAAAAATTTAGAAAGTCAGTACGGCACTGTTTTAAACCAAAGTGAAGGCTATAAGGTACTACAAATTCACGGCTCCAATAAATAAAATTTTATCCAACAAAACTGATGATTTTAGTCTTTCAAAAGAACTATTTATGTTATGACCTATAGCACAGAAAGAAGAGATGGTCAATGAGCATTCATATGTACATAAGCTAAAAATTTACTTGTCATATGTAGAATGTGCTTAGAAGAGGACAAACACTGAGCTAGTGAACTAATAGTGGATTCTGGAAAAACAGAAGTGAAACCTTATTCCCAACTGACAGTGACTGCACACCATCTCAGACTAGTGTTCCCTTCGTGTGAAATCACCAGCCTCCTCAGAATGAAGGCTGGAAATTAAGGAGAAAATGTCATGAGTCTTTAGTGCACATAACAAACAAATAAACATTGGCCACTGTCATCATTATTAAGGTGGAGAAAAGTTAGGTAGGGATGTAAAGAATCCTCTCCTCTCACTTTTCAACATATCCAGACACAGAAGATACACAAGTTTGGCCATGGAAACATTTAAAGATACTCTGAGGATGTAAAGAGTCTTTGTTTGCCTTGGTCTTACAGACCACTGACACATACACAACCACTCTCACAAATGTGGGGAGGCATAGGATCCACTGCAGAATGGAAAATGGAAAATGAAGAAAACCTGGAGTCCAAATAGAAAGAAGTGTTATAGGGAAATTCAATTTGCAAATCATATCAGTGGTCTTTCACTGTTCCTGGAAAAAAAATTCTCAAAAAGGAAACAAAAAAGATCCAAATAAAAGTCAAACGTGCTTTTTGGCCATCACATAATTATAGATAAGGATCTTCACTCCTGCATGATGAATGTGTTGGCTCACAAACTTGCACTGAAAGACTGATCAAAACAGATTCCTGAAAAACACTTCTAATGTTCTTTAGGACAGTTGATCAAAGACTGGCTGAAGTCCATATGGTTGTCATGAAAATAAATTACATGAAGTGAATCTTCCCAGTAAATTTTCCAGGATTTGTCACTACAGTATCTACTATTCCTGAACTTGATGATTTTCTGGAACACACAGTTTTTAAGTAAACTTCACAGTTCGTTACCCAATTAGTCTTTCATAATCATTTTAATTAATGCTAACAAGGGCTGGGGATTTAGCTCAGTGGCATAAACACCTACCTGGCAAGCGCGAGGTCATGAGTTCAATCCCCGGCACCAAAAAAAAAAAAAAAATTAATGTTAACAATTGTGTCCCAATGCTTATAAACAACAATTCATGATATGCCAATTAACAAAACATTCACAGAACTTGTAGACCCCCCAAAATAATTTCATAATGTATAAAAACCAAAGACTAAAAACCTAGTGTTCGGCATACTACCTTATAAAATTTCAGATTTATCCCAATAATGATATTATTTAACAAGATAAGTGTTGCAAAATATTTTCAGTAATACAATGATTGACATACAAAACAGTGAACACATTTCAGAAGACATTGAGACGTAAACCTACTCAAAGTATCCTCGCACTATTGCAAGAGGACAGCTTAGTGAACACTAAACACTCTCAAAGAGCCAACACCAGAGAGGAGCTGGACACAGGCCATTTCTAGGAAACCCATGAAAAAATGCTGTCCTTCCTGGGGACAGCCAATACTAATGTCAGACATCAGCACCTTCCATGGTAAGGACAGATGTGAGAGATTCATGAACACAACTGCAGTAAAAGAAAGACAAGAAGGAAACTGATGGGGAAAATGCCACTGGAGATTCACGAATTGCCGGGTCAGGGGGGACACACACGATGACCAGGCCTCACAAAGAGGTGATCCCTGCCTGGAAACCAGCACCATGTGCGGGCCACAGAGTGGGTACAGCCAGACCCAAGTCTTTCTCTGTAAGTCAGCTCCATTTGTGAACTGCAGAGGGAGAGAACCAGGCCTCACCAGGAAATGATCCCCACCTGAAAACCGTATCATTTTCATTGTTTTGTTGGGTTGGGGCTTATTCTCTTTTGTTTTGTTTAATTATGGTAATCTGATGGCATGAGCAGCTATTTAAAAGACATATTATGGTAGCCATTTTGGATTTACTATTAGCATATTTTGAAATTCTTTATCATATCCATTGTTTTGTTTTTATTATTTGTATTCTATTCTGTACTGTTCAATTTTTACTATGTCTGAAGGCATCTGCAGCTATTTTGAAGACAACAAAAGGTATTATGGTAACTATTGTTGATTTCCTAAGGTTTTGAAGTCTGGTATCATTTATACTGGTTTGTTTTGATTGGTTTTATTCTGTTTTATTTTCCTTAGTTTTATCTTCTTTAAAATAAATAAATAAATAAAAATTTTTAAAAACTCCACTGGAAATTCAAAGGACACTGAAGTAATGAAGGAAGCAAGAGGAAAGGCAAGACACTAACTATAGAGAAATTAAGTCTATGCAGATATTACCTCTGCATTTGCCATAGATTTTCTATAAAGATTTATTATCTTGTTTGGGAGATAGAGAAGTTACACATGCCATTACCCAGCTGTTAGATGAAAATAATTGAGAATGACAAAGCAAGCATAAGAGATTTCTAGGAAAGACAGAATTGGGCCTTTTATTGAATATGGACTCTATGAAGTCATCTAACTACAGGATAATAATAGGTGCAATGGGATGCTCACTGAACTAATCTATGCATTTTACAATGATACCTTTGATCTTCACAACAGCCATTCATGCTAAATGCTACATAGGCATTGACATCAACTCATTTTGCACATGTGAAAATGAAAGCACAAGAAGAATTACATGCACAGGTCATATATCCAGTAAGTTCAAGAGAAAGGCATATAAAATAACTAATAACTATGCTTGTGATCTCATATGTAAATGACAATTAGTGTACCACTTAGTGAAGAAGAAAAATATAATAGCTTGATACATCTGTTAAAACGATTAAAGCTAAAAACTTCAAAAGATTCCATCAATAATTCAGGAAACATTGTTAACTACTATATCATGTTTTACTGTTACAGATAATCATGATAGGTGAACCTAAATTTAAACCTAACCTTAAGTGCAACGAACCTATTTTTTCTCAATTCCACAGTAATAGAATGACAGAAAAGTCTTAAAGATACAATCAAATTAATTTTTATTTTTTAATTGCAAAAGCAATGCTACTTATATTTACCTGAAAGATGTTCTCATTGACAGTTCTGACAGTACTTACCCATTTTTGACAGAGGCTTTACACCGGTCCATAAAAACTGGTGTCATACCACACAAATTCAAGGTTATTAGTGTAGCTAAACAAGGCCAATTTTTGCCATACCACACAATAGTAACAGATGTATCATTTAAAGAAAAATCAACATGGGGCATGATATATTCTCTTCCATTCTTTTCTTTCAATATGATTGCCCAACCTAAGCCAGATAGTCTGCAAAAAGAACAGAAAGCTAAAAATGTTATTTCATTGCAGAAAAAAATGCTAAAAGCAATTTTATATATTATATCCAAAGCATTTATTTCCTTAAAAGTCAAAATCCTCCGAATACAGCCAACATAATGTTTAGTGTGTCAACTCTATAGACTTTCCCTCCTCACCTAACAAACACTCACTACACCTTTATGATGTTCCAGGAACCAGCACTAAACTAATAAATAAGTGATACACTGTCCAGGAGGAAGAACACCTTGGACATCCTACAGCAGATCACTAGCCTACTCCTGCTTTACATATAAGGCCATATATCAAGAATAGGAAAATACTGTATATGACATAAGATACACAAAAATATGCAAGACAATCCTGCACAACCTAAGCTGTACATCTGTCCTATGTACATAACTAAAGTGGTTATAAGCTAAAAGGTTTCAGTCTGGTTCAGGAGCCTCAAAAGCCACTGTGCAAGAACACACCACATACCTGAGGGCGTCTTTGATCTTCACGGGAAGGCCTGTGTAAGGGCTGACAGGCTTGAGAACCTGGGTTAGTGCTGCTTTCACAGATGTGATTTGTTTTGTAATATAGGTTTTCTTCCAATATCCAGCTTCCTTATCCTCAACTGACAGTAAGCTCACAGACACAGCTGTTTCCTCCACTGAATTAACTTTCCAATTAGATCTTTTGAGTGCAAATGCTGTTGCATAGATTCTGACCCAAATAAAACTGGAGGAAAAGGAGAAAGTACATTAACTAAGAAACACTGTCTAAAGTGATAGTAATATATTAAATTATAAATGCACAGTAATTTTTAAATAGTCCAATTACAAGAATAAGTCAAGCTGTTTATATGTCAAAGTGAACTGCAGTTTGAAATACAGTATTTTAAATTCACCAACCACAAAAACACACTTTAAAAATCCTGTTTCTGAGCATCAAGTTTAAAGTGAGCAATCTCATGTTATATGGGATTGTTCAAACTTGTACCATCCTATATCAAAAATTAAAGAGAAAGTCTATACAGTACTATACTAGAAAAACAACAGAGTACAAAAACAGTGATTCTTGCTTTACATAGATACATGCTTTTGAAAAGATCAGAAAAGATATGTAAACACACAAATATTAACAATGAATAACTGAATTATACATTCCTTTTGCTTCCTATTTTTTTAATTTTTCAACAATGAATATGCATTGCTTTCCCAAATATTTTGAGTGAGCATCTGTAATAACAATGACAGAGGTTTTTAGAGCACATGCTATTTGGTGAGTGCTGTTTTAAGCACTTCATAAATATTAAATCATTCCATCTTCACAATAAATACATGAGGAGCTACTCCTTTTTCTGCATGGTACAGATGATGTAAAGTGTTCCAGCCTAGATGAGTGCACACAAGAATGTGATGAAACAGGGTTTTACACCCATGCAGAGTTCACAGTCTTTCCCCTGTGCTTCACTGTCTCTTCAGTAACACAAGAATTGGATTTAAAATAACTAAATAAGCTACCCAGATTCACAATTGGTGGAATCCAGATTCCTCAAGGATAAGATCTGAGCTCCTTTCACTCACTGTTACTAAGAGGTAGTGAGAAGCCCTGCTGTATGGGGGGCTTAAAGTTGGACTAATGGCTCCTCAGTCTCAGCCAATACGCTCCACGGGGGAAAAGAATTAACATTTAGGGAAAACCAAGGCAGAGTTTAAAATCAATTTCCTAATCTGAAAAGAGAATTTTCATAAGTAAAATTATTTGCCAATTTATGTCTCCACATTTCTATTTAGAGAAGTTTGGCTGCTGGGAGAGAGTAATTCCCCTATTAAAGAGGGTAATACTGAGCTGCAGGTGGAAACACCACTATTTCATTTGCTGCAGCAAGAAAGGACCTTTGCTCAAACAGAGGACTTTAGATCAAATCTCTGATTCAGATATTACATGGTTTCTCAACAAACATGAACTCACATGTCACATGCTTATTGACTTCTCTTTCTGGCATTGATTTTTCAAATCATTCCTCACCCCACAAAATCATTTCATACCATCATTTATATTTTGAGTTCAGAAATATCTGGACAATCATACGTAAAGTAATGATTAGTGGAGTCTTTGTAGGAAAATCTGAAACTGTTTTACCAGTCTCTTAAATAGACACCTTTAAAAACTCCCTGTGCTAGCCAGGCATGGTGGCACATGCCTGTAATTCCAGCACTCAGAACACTGAGGCAGAAGGATCGCCAGGAGTTCAAGGCCAGCCTGGGCTACAAAGTGAGTTCAGTGCAAGCCTGAACTGCATAGTGAAACTCTGTGTCAAAAAGACAAAAGAAAGAAAAACAAAAACAAAAACTCCTGGTGCATAAAAGCTTGTTTATGTTTTGTTCAGAATTATTTTACTCATCATCACATCCTATTTAACTGTTCCCTTGCTTTAGCAAGACCTTTAAGGAACTTCAAATTTCTCACATCACCACTACCAAACTACTGCTGATGCAACTTTTACATGCTCCAATCCTCACAAACCACAAGAGCAAGCACCACCATGGAGAGGGGTGACAGCAGTAGTCACCACACACAGCCAGTAATGGTGACTACACATACCCTGGGTGAATGATGAGCTGCATTCAGAGAACTATCACAGTTAATTTATCACAGTGCAGTCTAAATAAAAACATTTTACATGATGGTGTAAAATACTGTATCACTTGTTCCCCCTTGATTATTTATAAAATAAAAATGTAAAAAAAAAATGTAAATGCTAAGTTTAAGATGTTTTAACACTATCCTTAAGAACTCTTCATAGAATTAGTTTTGGACATTTGGCTGACTTTCTGTGAAAAATGCCTCATTGTATTTTGCTGTAGTGAACACTTTCATCTCTTTCCATATGATGAAAAAAATATCTACATTCATTCTAGAATTATCAAAAATACGATGATTTCATAAAACAAAATTTGAAATTTCATATTTTATTTGTGAGTACTCATATGGATGGGTGAATGGATACTCATTCTCCCACATAGGAAAGATCTTTTTAAATTAAAAAATAGGAAAAACCAACTTTCTCAACCAGAAAACAGTGTATGAGATAATTGAGGACAAGCTCAAAGGAACATGAGAGCTTATTTTTAGTTCTTTACTCAAGTGGTAAACACATAAAATAAAAAATGCACTGTATTGGTAATTTTAGAACCTCACTATTCATTGGTATGACCTGAAAAATATTAAAAATCCAGATTCCAGAGCACTATATTTCAACCGTCAGAAACGTAAGCCAGGAGTCCAAGTTTTTAAACTTCCACAGCTGGTTCTAATTCAGTCTTCTATGGACCAGAATTTGAGAACCAATATACCATGTAACATTTCTTGCCCACTGTCTTAGTTACTTTCTCATTGCTGACACACACTATCAGACACCCACATCTTAGAAAAGGAAAGGTCTATTTTGACTCATAGCTTGTAGAGGTTTCACTTCATAATCACCTGGCTCTAACAGAAGGCAACATGGCAGAAGAAAACTGCTCATGGCATGGCAAGCAGGAAGCAGAGACAGATCAAGGAGGGTGCCAGTGACCCAACTTCTCCCATCCAACATCACATTAGTTATAAATTCATCAGTAGACTAATCTACTGATAACTGTCATGTTCCCCATGATCCCATCAGAGACCCCCATAAGCCCTACCTATGAGTATCCTTTGTATAGAGAAGTGCATGAGGCTTTGGGAGGACATCTAGATATAAACCACAGAATTCCACCCCTGGTCCTCTAAAGACTCAAGCAAATATCTATAAAAGATACATTTAGTGCATCTCAAAGAGTTGCCCAAATCCTAACAGTTTCAGCATTGCTGAAAAATCTAAGTCCAGAGTCTCCTCTGAGATTTAAGGCAAACTCTTAACTGGGCACCCCTATAAAAACCAAAAGAAAGTTAAAGACTTCCAACACATAATGGCATAGAATAAAACTTCCATTCCAAAAGGCAGAAATTAGGAGTATAGAAAGGAATGGGACCAAAACAAGACCAAAATCCAGCAGGACAAGATTATACCCCGTATTTTCACACCCAGCATCCTGGTCAAACTGTGGTGAGACGTGAACTCCAAAGAGCTTGGGCAGCTCCACCCCTATGGCCCTGATTGTGGTGGCTATAGCCCTCATGGTTTCTCTCTTTGGCCAGCTTTGCTTATTCCTTACGGCTGTCCTGAAATAGTCCATGTTGCTGGCACTATCAACATCCTGAGGTCTCAGCTGCACTTTTGGCTTTACTCTGATAGCTTTACAAAATGCCCCTGAAAAATGACACTTTCTGGCCTCCTAGGCCTTCTCTGGAAATCTGAGTGGAAGCCTCCCTGACCCTACAACTCTTGCATTCTGCATGTGAATTACACCAATATCACACGGATGACACCAAGGTCTGCCACAAGCTAGGGCAGCAGCTGAGCCATTTTGCATCTTACCTGTGACTACAGAAGCCTCTAAATGCTGAGCATGGTAATGAATACCAGGAATCAATTTCCATTTTCTAGGTACAGTTATTTTTGAGCATGGTTTTCTGTGGCTCTCTTCTCAAAACCAAGTCTTTCACCTTTGCAATTTTGAGCCTTTGAAGGATGGGGCATTGTTGCTTCCTCATATTCCCTTAAGGCATTTTTGAATGGTACAGATTTGAGGTACTTCACTTCTTTTTAATACTAATCTTTTTAGTAACCACATTCTCTTTACAGACCACAGCTTTACTTAAAGTTTCCTTTTGGATCAAACTCAACAGTTTTAAAATCATTTAGCTGTTATTTATTTATTTATTTATTTAGCTGTTTATTTGCTCTTGATTTTTAACACTGATTTGGCTAAAGGCTCCTGACAATACCTATGCCACAGCCTCAATATTAGGCTGCCTTGCAATTTCCTCTGCCTGATTAATTAGCCTGCTAATTAGCTCCTAATCTCAGTCCTCCACAAAGTCTCAGGACATGAACAAAATCCAGATAAGTTTTCTGCCAGTGCCTAACACACATCACCAAAAACCCTAACTTCTCAGTGGAGTTCTTCCCAACTGAAACCTCTTGAGCCTGGTCTTTATTGGTTGTGTTACTATCAAGATTCTGGTCTTCTGAATTCTCATCAGAATCTCCCATCAAGCTCAGCTCACAGGATTCTAAGGCTGCTTCTCCAGCTGGCATCTCTAAACCTTTCAAATTCTTCCTATAAGCCAGTTCCAAAAGCTTCTGAACTTGAGTCAGGTAGCATCACAGCAATGACTCTACTTCTCTGGTACTGAAAATCTATCTTACTTTCTCACTGATGAAACACAATACCTGACATCTATAACTTAAAGGATGGAAAGATTTATTTTGGCTCACAATTTGTAGAGATTTCAGTGCTTAGTCAGCTAGCTCTCAGCAGGACAGCATGGCAGAGAAGAACTGCTCATGGTATTGTAGCAGGAAGCAGAGATCAAGGGAAAGGGGAGGGAGACAGAACCTCCCCCCAATGCTACAGCCTCACTGACCCACCTCCTCCTACCTCCCAGCATCACATTAACCATAATTCATCAGTGGACTAATCCACTGATTGAGTATCACACACCCATGCTCTAATCAGCTCCCCAAAGTCCTACCTAAAAGTGCATTCAGCTTTGCAGAGACATGTAGATACACCATAACACCCACCATGTTCCAAGATTAAATATTAGAGCACTTTTGTTGTCATTCTTCATTCACTTCCTTATCTATTAACAAAACCACCATTAAAACTTGCATTCTGTCTTATTTGGTGTTTTCCCTAGTGGTATGTAGGCTCTACAGAGGATCAATATTTGTATAATCTTTTGATGTTGAATGAGAGAGGAGTCTTAAAAGGCCAAGATCTTCAGCTATGGGCACAAAAAGCTCACTAGCAGTAAGGGAGATCCCACCATCTCTCTACACGAGAAAAATTTCTCAGGTGCAGACAAAGATCATGACAAAAAAAAAAAAAAGTAACAGGAGTTTCTCCTCTTTATGCATAGATTCCCATAGAGCACAAGTGGAACTGACTATCTTCTTCCAAAGGTAACAGCCCTAGAAGACATTCTGGACCTCTCTCCTCCTCTACGTCACTCAGGAACTAAGTCTATTTAACTTGTCCTAATCTGCTTCTTTCTCTAGGATCTGCTTGACTTCCAACAGAAAGAACAAAATCTGCTACAGGAACTCAGGTCCAGGAACAATGGGGCAGGGCCCTGAAGTATGTTGGAGATTGTATGAGTAAGTCTTTCCAGTTCTGGGTGAGCATAGCTAACACTCCAGTCCAGCAGCCCAAAGTTTCACTCTCCAATAACTACAGCAATAACAACCTTGATCTTTCATCGTATATGCAATGAATAGTCCTTTCTTTAAGCATATAAATTCAATTATCTGAAAATATCATATTATAACCTAAAGCACTAAACTTACATCTAAAAATACTATTGAAATTATCCTAAATTGTAAAAAATGGTTAAAGAGGTCTTATTAATTTTCATAACTTCTATCAAACTGTCATTAAAACATAACAGACAGAGCTGGTTTTCTCCTTACTTGTCATTGGCCAAATGATAAAAGCGCCTGTTCACACAGCCAGTACACAGCAGGCTTATAGCATCCAAGTAGGAAAATATCTTCAGCAAGATTTCTGAAGGCATCCTGAGAGGGGGGAAAAAAATCAGACAAATGGAACAATGCTTCATTTACAAATTACCCAAAAAACAACTGGCTGTTCATCTCTAAATAGAGACCATAAACAGGTCACATCTATATAAGAGGCAAGCTATAACCTCATCTCCAATTATGTTCTTGACTGAAGCTTTTGGTTATTACAATTCTCATGACATAAACCAGTAAAGAGACCCAAGGGCACAGAGAGCAAACTTGCTGAGTAGTTCAATCATGTTCACACACTATGAGTCCTCAGGTAGGATTTCACTGCCTCTCTCGTGGAAGTATGTATTATTCATTGGCGAGGTTAAAAGAATAGTTAAAACGCTAAGATTAAAAAGTTCTAAATACTGTTCATATGGTCGCCTCCAAGCCAGAACAATCAATGTCTAAACCTATATTAAACCCATAGCTTTCTACTGAATATTAGTTCACATTCATAGTTTCACATGTTAGTTATTGGGGTTGGGGTAAGGGACAATGGGGAGAGAAAGGGCAAAAGGAAGGTAACAAGTAGGACAAAGAGCTCAAAGTATAAGAGCAAGGAAATTTTGCTTTAGGCCACTGAATTTCCCAAGGCATGTTAAGTTAAATTGTTTATGTTCATTTTCAGGACTATGGAATTAGAATATGAATATGAGCTCATCCTTATTTCATACTGTGTTCCTACCCCAATTCCTTGCATTCACAATTCCATCCTAATGGAGAATGCCCATTTCCTATCAAACTACCTGTGCTCTGGGACTCTGAAGACTTCAACCTTCCGTTTCTGCCTCATTGACACCAGCATCTGAAAACTCCTCCAAATATCTCATCCTAACATTATACTCATCTCTTGATTTCTCTGATCCTCAAACTCTCTCTAGCCACCACACAATCTCTACTATCCCTTTCACTGCCAAACTTCTGGGAAAGAACAAAAGAAAACGAAAACTTGTCTGTACCTGTTGCTTCTAGGTCCATGGCCCTAATTTTTTGTTTCATACATTTCAGTGTGAAATATAACATGCAAAAAATAAGCATTTAGTCCACTCTTCTCCACTGACCTAAGAAAGTTCTTTAAGGCTACCCAAAGCTTCCCTGCTGATCACTCTTGTTTTTGTAGCAATCTCCTCCTCTTCTGGTTTGCTCAATATCCCCTTCTCTTGGATTTCTTGGACCGCACAGGTCCTTCCTCTTTTAGTTGCTTTTCAGCATCCTCATTCCCCTATGCTCACTGAGAACCACTTTGCTTCTCTTTTCCACTCTTTTCCCAAGACACTCTGTCCACACTCAGGAGAGCCAACTCCCTCCAGACTTCATCATGAACCAGACTCATACCCACTACCACTTGACATAACTCCTTTGCCATTACTGTGACTCTTCTGTTGCTGACCTCTATTCTTTCCCATCTCAGTCTGCTGCACCTCCATTTACTCCATGGCTTAAACCAACAATTTCAGGTTACCACTTGAAGTCTGTCTTCCACTCATATCAACATCTAGTTCACGAATGAGTGATATCTGTTATACCTTCAAACACATTCACATTTGTCAGTCTCTCCATCTCCCCTCCTTCCAGAGGAAAGATGCATGTAAACAAGCAAATGAGATAATCAAAGGCATCACATCACCCTCTAATTACAGGGTCTGAGCCCATGACCACCTCACTACTGCCCCGGCACCTGCTCCCACTGCACTCTGAGCACTGCCTTGTTCAGCATTTCTGTGTTCCAGCTTTGGTACAGTCTTCTCCAGGCTCTTTAATCTCAATTTTCAATTTTCATCCTTAATGTAACCTCCTCAATGAAGTCTTTCCTTATCATCCTATACCATTATTCTGCACTATAGAATCCATTGGTCTTTTTGACATCATATACCCAAATTTTAATGATTTACTTTTTTAAAAAATCTGTCACCCTCACTGGTACATCAGCTTTATAAGAACACAGGTAAGGGCTCATGTGTCTTCCAATACCAAGTTCAGCACCATACATTTAATGGCTATGTTAACCAAATTAAAATTTTCCCAATTTCTTTCTTTTTTTGTTTTGGATGCCATTTCCCAATTTCTTATATCAGATTATTGTATGACAGATTCTACTCCAAGAGTAAAGAGTTTTAAAACTTAAACCAAAGTCCTTATATTTGCTTCACTTTACACAAACATAATATGCATTAAAATGAACATATAAAAATACGGATACCATAACGAGCTAATTAGTATTAGATGCTCAGAACTTAAAGGAGACAACCTATGTTTAAATCAGTTTTGCAACACTTAGATTATGAGGGCCTTATTTCTTCCAGTGCAAAGTGTCTCTCTATAATAATACCAAGTTTTCAGGCTCCACAATGCTTAGCATACAGATGATGCTCCATAGATGCTTAGCATACAGATGATGCTCCATAAATGTTACTACAGTACAAATGTACAAACACCTCACCATCAATTTTAAATAACTTTTTAAAAAGATTCTATGGTGCTTAGGGTCACCATATAAAATCTTACTATGAAAAAAAGTTCCCAAAACATTGAAAGCTAAAAAATTTAGGGTTCCCAAGCTTTTCAAAGGTTTTACTTTAATTACTTTTTCCTTTTTTAAAGGCCTTTATCAATTGAAAAGTGAATAGTTTTGAAGAACATTTTAATAAGAGGAAAATTTAACTTGTCATTTTTAGAAGTTTGGTTTCAAAAAACTAGTCTAATAAGGATAATGGTGATAGGCTTATGACTCATATCAAACTCTCCATGTTGTAAATTCTTCCTACACAATCCTATTTTTAGAGAGTTCAAAATAGCAAGCTGGTGTACACAGCGTGATAACTTTCTCTAAAATCTGCATGCCTAAAGTTCCTCCTACCTACTCAAAGCAGGCTACTTCTGCTACTTACCTATCCAAGTACACAGAACAGTTAGTGAACGATTTCTCCCAGTGCTGGCTGCATCTGGCATATGGCTTCAGGGCAGCATCGTCTGCACTGAATTTAACACCCCGTCCCTTTCTGAAAAGAAAAGTAGGAAATTCAAATTACATGCTTAGCTGCAGTGAATTATCTGTTCCCCTCCACAAAGTTCTAAAGGATTCATAAAGTCAAAGATTACTCGCTGTGAAACTTCATTTCTGCAGAGATCATAAGAAGAAATCGAAGGGAAGGAAAAAGGAAAAGAGAAAGGAAGGGGCTGTGAAACTGTAGTGTCTTTGATAAAATAAACCTGAAGACTGGACTCTGAAGTGTTTGCAACCTAAGGATTAACACTAGCTCCCACTAAAGGGAGTTAGTATGTTAGAAAAGTGCTACAAAATGAAAAAAAAGAAAATGACACACATGTACTGACTGGCTGGTTTTGATAATACAACAGAAACTTAGTAAATATACCATCAGTTTTAAGAACTTCAGATCTGTGAAAAAGAACTGTCAACACAATCTATGACTCTGCTAATCTTTCAGGAATCAGAACAAGTTCCAATTCTGGCTTTGGCAGTCTTAGCTATAGAAGTATCAAATAGCCACAACTGTTTCTTTACATTTTAATATGTTAAAATCAATAAAATGTATTTAAATTACCTTTTTATTTTACTGATGCATAAAATAACAGGTCATCTTACAATAAATGGCATTTTAGATTGTATGAAATAAGGTATTGGTTATGCAGCTAGTCATTTTCAAGGTCTCTAAAATAATTTTCTATTGAGATCAAACTTCAAAACCAGAAAAGTTCAATAATAGCTTAAGGGAATCTGAAACAGCCAAGAAGTCATGAAGCCCACATCTCCCATTTCTTGGCAGCAGCCCCCAAGAAAGCTATTAGGTAAGTTATTTCTCTTGGGACAGTTCTGAAGCTGTTTCTTTAATCTACAACACACAAATATCAGGCACTGCCCTCACCTCCCATCAGCATGCTACTTAAGAAGAGACTACAATCTACAGCATGTTACCTACATCCTCAGTTCACCAGCACCTTTGCTTTGAATATGTATTTTGTTCACCAAGAATTTAACCATACTCGGTGTTTGTTTTGTTTGGTATAGGAGATCGAACTCCCGACCTTGCCAGGCAGGCGCTTGTGCCACTGAGCTAATCCCCCAGCCCTCACACTCAGTGTTTTGTACCAGGATAATTCCCCAGATGCATTTGAACCAATACTGAAAAAGGATGCGGCAATAGTTGAAGACAAAAGTAAGATACCCTAAGAACTTCACATGATGGCTGATTAACCCTCTGGTAGCTGAAGTATTAAACCCACACAGAATGGATCATAACAGAGGACAGCCCTCAACTCCAAGCATACTCTGCCATTAGGGGACATAAGAACCCTCATGCAAAGCCTCAGAGTATCTAAGAGTGACAACACAGTCTGGTGCCTACCGCATAAATGGTATACTGTGATGCATGTATGCCAGATCAGCCAGCAGCATCTGTTTGCCATGTTCAGTAAGCACTGTTCCCAGGTGCTCTGAACAACTGGCAAGTAAGTTTCTCTTCCTTCAGGAGATTTTCCTCTTTAGAAACAAGCAGAATGGCTGGCACCTGGAGAGCCCTCCATAAATACTACCTGTTCCGCACAGTGGCACCTCAACATAGCAGAAGTTGAATAAAGTAAACTTTCCCAGATCCTGGAGGGTAACAAATGCACTGCAGTGGAAAATGCTGGCTGCAGAAGCCACTCCACTCCAGCTCTGGCACAAATGGTTCAGTGTGTTTTTTGTCTTATCTGACTTTTTAGTCACTGCTTTCAAGTTAGTTCAAGTAGATGATTCTCAACCTACACTCTGCACAGCAAGATAAGGAGTACAGGAAAAAATGTGGATTTAAATTTTTTGAAATGTCCTTTCTCTAAAACAAAGAAGTCTGTATTATGTAAATTCTATGCTGACCTATACTCAAAGATAAAATATCTTCAACTGACAAAGGTTCTTAACATTCAAGCTTTAAATAAAAGGAATTTCTCTTACTCTTCTATGAAATTTTAATATCTATAAATAGACCCTAATCTGTGACACTTGAACCATGGCTGTGTGAATTGTTAAGAAGTCTCTGAGTCTATATGTGCACTAAGCACTGTATGAAAGCTAAGTAATGTCTCTCAATGTCTCTCACTAATATATACCATAGCTTTAATAGAAATGAATATTGTTGTAATCAAATATATCTTCAAAGGATCACTAAATTATTAACAGTTTTTTGTCATTATGTATTTCCTCAATCAAAAGATGCTAGAAAAATAAAAACTATTTTCCCCTAGTCCTACCCAAGACAACTAAAGAAAAATCAATTTTAATCTGGCAAACTAGCAACGACTAAATAAATCAGAAAAGACTCAGGCTGGCTGTATTACAGAGAAACTAGCATTCCTCACTGCCAGGATGTGGAAACCTTATGAAAAGCCAAATCTGGTTTGTGTGATCCAAGATCCTTAAAAAGCACACACATTTTTTTAAGCCAGGAATTCCACCTCTACAAACACACTCAAAGTCAAAAAACAATATGCCTAGATGGTTCACTAAAGCATGTCTATCTCAAAGCTGTCTTCACATAAGGAAAATACTCAGAAACAGCTTAAGAAATAATTGTGTTGAATGGCCTCCACAGATTAACAACTTTCAGTCAATGAGAATGCAATTTCAACACAGGTGAAAGTGTTTGAAATAGAACTAGATCCAACACACCTTGTAAAGCTATGCCATGTAAAACTGCAATTCAGACCCTACACACATACCCTCTCTTTCCTTTTCCTACTTTTTTTCTCCTTTGTATATATCACCATCCAATGCTGTGTTGTTTATCATCATTGTAAAGTTCCATATGAACAGGGACGTTACATGAGCTTTGTTCAGTGCGAATTCTTCAGCACTCACAACATGTCTAGCATGCAGATAGCACTCAATACACTTCTACTAAACTAAAAATGTGTTGATTTAAAAAGCGGATCATATCAATATATACTACAAAAAAATTATTTTTGTATTTCTCTAAAAGGAAAAGTAAACATGCACAAAGAGAAAAGGACTAAAAGGAAAACATAGAATTACAAGGTTGGTACTGCTGGCTTTTAATATTCCATGTTGTGTTTTCTAATTTTTCTTAATACATTGAATACACAATAAATTTTGGAAGTGGTTCTTGCTTTCGTTTCAGAACTGAGAGCCTTAGCACAATCCTTTAGACTGACGCAGTGGCTCTCAAAGTAACCCTGAAGAAGCTGACACCAAGACTTCCACAACCAAAAGCACAGCCTGCAGCCAAGTCAAAACTTCTCACAAATCACTTACTTCATTTAAAAATTAATGCAGATATTCATTGAATTCTACAGAACAATTTTATCTTTGCTTTATAAAGATTACCACTTAAACTAATGTTTCTCCCTAACATCTTAATATTAATTTTACATATGAGAAAGAGGCCCTATATATCCCTACCCACTGGCACCTAGCCTTTTGAGATGCATAATGCCAGAATATGCAACTTGTTTCAAGGAATACATACTGGCACAATCTAGCAAGCTCTTACTGAGAAGCTTAACTCATAATGTTGAGAATTTATGAAAGCTTATTGTGAAAACTTACATGAAGTGAATAAAGTTTCCTGTTTTGTACATATCTGCATATAAACTATACATAAATATTAGAGGGTGCCACAAACCCACCTTTACTAAAAGGCAATTTTAAATAACAAACAGGAAAGTTGGTACTACTTTTAAAGAAAAAAAAAAGTGACAAAGACTCTTACCTAACGTGAATCCCTAATCTAATAATACCAAGTGAATACAATAACATCTTTGACTAAAATATTTAACAGGATTTATTTATTCAATTCTACAAATACTTCTTAAAGACATACTCTGTAAATGTGCTACATGCTTTAAAACTTTTTCATTCATCTTTATTCATAAAATAGATGTTACTTTATTACAAAGATATTTGAGTACTTCAAAAATGTTAAAGCCTATTTTTTGCTGTTTTGTTGTTTTTTCCACAACTGAGATAGATTTCCCTCATTTCACAAAAAGCCTAAGGCTCTAATTAAACCTTTAAAGAGACAAAGTTCAGAGGCAAGGGCAGAAAGCTCCTAAGACCTTCATTTCCTGAGCACGTTCCAGAGCTCTTTTTCCATATTTTAGATTTCACGTCACATCAGTGTAACATTTGGTACCACTGAGAGTACAACACTGTTTCTCCCTAGAACCAACTGCATAGTGCTAATGGACTCACATTTAACAACTCCATAAAATGGCAGGGAGGGCGGTAGTTAGGGAAGAAAAAAAAGAAGAATTGAGATGTGTTTTGTACATTTACCAATTCCCCACACTGAATGTAACCATTATGTACTGTAAACATGTCCTAATAAAAATTAGAAGTTTTAAAGCAAATTTTAAAAAGCCAAATTAGTAAACTGTATGCATATCCTCATACATTCAAGTCTAATAGTAAAGTCAGATAATAATTTCAAGACACTTAAGTGGCATTTTCCCCTAAAAACTTTGAATAAATTTAGTATTTTAATATCTAATTTCTGGGCCTGATCATTAGTATCTGATAAATAAAATCAATTATGTATAAATTAAGCTTAATATTCTGCTATATTTCTTAGAATTTGTGATATTTATATTAACATTTTGTGTTTAAAAAAATGATTAATATCTAATTTCCCGCAACGAGCCATTAAAAATAATCATGTTCTTAAAACATACGCAATCATTCTATTCTTAGGAGCGACTTTACCAAAAATTCATACACTTTCAAATCACAGGTTTGAATCATGGCAGGCATGACAGGCACTCTTAATTACATCATTCCACCAAGAAGTGTGCTCAACTTACACAAGAAATAAAAGATTCATCATACAAAAACCAACCAGTTTTGCCCTAACAAAGCACTGTCTACATAATAGTGGCAAACTGATTTAAAGTTCAAGCTTCCTATTCAAAACCCAGTCTTTCTCTTCTACATAACAGAATTTTTGCAGATATTGCCACAATTTTATAACACAGGCCTGTGGTTTGTCTAGCACTACAGCTATTTAAGCAAGAACTATTCTCTAACTGGGCATGGTGGTGCACACCTGTAATCCCAACTATTCCAGCAGCTGAAGCAAGACCATTGCAAGTGTTGACCCAGTCTCAAAATTTAAAAATAATGTTAAGCTCCCTAAATTCAGACCCTGTTACAAATAACAACAACCTATTATAGGAAGGAACAAGACTGTGCTTTTGAAACCAGAGTAAATGGGCTTAACAGAGACTGAGGGAGAACAAAAAATAGAATCCTAGAGACGGGGATAGAAACACTTGAAACAAAACAGAATCCTTTTTTCATGCTTAAATATAAAAAGCAAAATATGGATGAATTCACAGCTATAGACTAAGGAGTTTTGAAGCAAAAACATAATCCTCACTAGGGTGATGAGTACAGGGCTAGAAATTGCTTCTGATAAAATGAGTGGGATTTTGTAACGTCCCATTGCCACATACTGATATTTTGACACACTGGTTCACTCTATTTCTTTAAATTACACGGAAGATCTTTCTGAAAGGCAGCACAGCCTCCTGCTTCCTGCTCCTTTCCCTTCTCACCGAAGCTGCCATCTCTCACAGGAGCAGACGACCCTTCAGTTCTAGGCAGCCCGGGGGAAAAAGCAGAGACATGAATACCACAGGTCCCTGCACTTAGGTAGGAACAGGTGGAACAAGGTAGAGTTGAGCACCCCAAGTGGCTGTCTAGAAAACAGCTTGACCTCACACACGCCCCACCTTACACCCCTGCCTGCCAAGATCCGCACCGGGGAGGGACTGGGGAAAAAGGAATACGGGTATGGTCTGGGATGAGTCTATTCCACTTCTCTAAGCCTGCAGTCATTAAAAAAGAAAAAGGCGCAAGAGGACTCCGATTCTATAACTGCAACTATACTAGCAACAGGGCAGAGCCCTGCACTCTCGGGCCCATCCTGGAAGCTCGCGCTGAGCGCCGCCCAGGCGGACCGGCGACCGCGGTCTCCACCTCGGACTCCCGGCGCCGCCGAGCAGGAAGGAGCAAAAGCTTCCCAGGGGGTCTAATAATAACAAACGGACTGCTAAAGAGTACTCCTGGGAAGGGGCTCTACCAAGCCTGGGGGACATAAAGTTCCCAGGGTGAAGAAACTCCCTTCAGTCTTTCGTCCAACCTTTCCCGCGTTTAGAAGGAAAAAAAAAAAAAAGGCTGAGTCACGTGCCAGAGCCGGCCCAATAACACTCGCGAGGCGGGGCGGAACGAGCCGGCGAGGGGCTACCTCGCAAGACGAACTCCTCCTGCGGGCCCTGATGGTCGCCTGAAGCGGGGCGTGCCGGAGCGCCCCGCCGCAGCCCCTGTTCTGCCGCAAGCCGTACCGCCGCCGTGATAGGGTTCACGCGGGTCCTGTTGGCCCAGCAAGCGGTACCGCGAGGGCCGACCGCGTCCTGTCGCCATAGAGACCTGGCAGGTACAGCCCAGTAGCCAGTCTTCTCCAGAGGAGTCCGCCCCCAACCTCGTGCGCGTGCGTGGACGTGCGACCGCACTCGTGCATGCGTATTAAGCACCAGTCCTCGCTCTATCTCTGGAAACAGCTTCTAGGCCCTTCCCGGGTTAGCCCCACCATAATGACGCCAAATACGCCATATGCCGTAAAGCTGCGAAGAGTTTACGACACACGCCGGCTTGATGGTAATCTGTTGGCTGTTTGGGTTTTTGAGAGGAAATTGAAACGCAGAAACTAAATCATTTGCCCATTAGTAAAACCAAATAAGACGAAAGACTTCCCAGATGGCACAGCCCTCTTCAGGAAAGACACTAAAATACTCAGATCACAGCTGTTCATTTAATTTTTGCAGTGTTTGAGCCGCCCAAACACTGGCACAAATTCAGCCACAAATCTTGATTCGATGCGCTAGAAGAATGAGTAGTGTCGCCAGCCCTACTCGCGCAGAGGCGTCTGGGAGGTGTTAGAGATGGGCCGGGCTCTAGCCGCCTTGCGTTGTGGGAGATGCAGTCCCTCCGTCTTTCCACTCTGCAACCCCTCGGTTAAGTGTAAAGTCGTTAAACTCCGCTTCCCAGAATGCCTGGAAAATTCCCAGACTGCTTTGCGAATGTATGGCGGGGAAGGTGCGAATGTCAGCGAGGAAGGTAATCTGGACATTTTAATTCCAGTTACACAAAATCAGAAGAACATTCTTTAGGGAGACTTTTTGTTGGTATACCCCTAAAGCACCTGTAGTATAAATGTGTGAATTTCATTACGTGTGGTGAATCTTTGCTGATTGCAGTAAGCATCCTCACGGAAGTTTTCTTTGAACATGATTTGTACCTTTCTGCGAGCTGTACGGTATGCAGAGAAGCTGCACAGGTCCTCAGGGAGGCGATTGCTGTTGCCATACTTCACGCTTAACAAAACTTGCTTTACGACCGAGCCTAGTTTGAGATGGGGGCTGCAAGAGCGGAAGAAAAACGTGCTATCTGGATGTATCTTTGAAGTCTCCCGAAAAACTATCTGGACGCAGGGACCGCTACCCCAGAAAGCACAGAACAGCGGCAAGCAAGTGTCTTTGCACAGAAGTCAGAAAGGGGAAACCGCCATCCCAACGACCCAGAAAGGTAAAAAGTAATATTTGTAGTGTCTAGTCCAACATCAAATCTGACGAGCTATCAGTAACCTTTATCTCGAGTTTACAAGTAGAATTGAAAAATCAGGTCACACAAATTAAACAATATGTTCGTTAAAGATAGTTTACAACCATAAAACATAGACCTACCATTTTCACAAATTTGAATACGGACTTGAAAGTTGATTTTGAGCCTGTAATCCTAGCACTCGGGAGGCTGAAGCCAGAGGATTGTTAAGAGTTTGAGGTCAGTCTGGACTGCAAAGTGAACTCAAGGCCAGTCTGAAACTACAAAGTGAGACTCTGTCTCAAAAAAAAAAAAAGTTTATTTTGATAGTGATAAAACAGTTGTGTCTAGAAAACTTGTATTATGATACATATATGTAAAGTAATTAAATAGTATAAACAGAAGAGGTTATTGAGTCATAATCAACAGGGTTTTGTTTCAGCTTGATAAACTCTTACTGAATAACTGACTTTATTTCTAGATCCTGAGTTAGATTCTACAAACTGCAGAATTAAAGAAGTCTAAACATTCCTTTCCCGCAGACACTTGGTACAGTAATAGAATACATTGAGTAGGGAGGATTAAGTGTAATTTTTTTAGGAAAAGTGGGAGATGTTTTCACAAACATTTTAAGTTATTTGAGCCTAACACCATGGCACATGCCTGTAATCCCAGCACTAGGGAGGCTGAGGCAGGAGGATTGTCACGAGTTTGAGGCCAGCCTGGGGTATGAAGTGAGTTCAAGGCCAGCCAGAACCATGTAGTGAAACCCTGACTCAAAAAAGACCAAATAGGTAAATAATAATTGTTTTGTTCATTTCTTCATTTTACAAGTAATTTATAAACTAAAAAAGGGAGGCAAAGAAAGCAGTTCAGACCCCCATTATTATACAACACATAGATGACAATTATATTTTAGTTATCGTAATATATATACTTGTTAATGTTTAACATTAAAATGAATAGCCTACCAGTCGTTTTGTAACTTGCAAAATGTGTTAAAAATATAATCCAAGATTTCCATTCATGATAATAATTTAGCACAAAACAACAGCCTATATGCTGAGGTGAAAGATACACAAGTATCTTTATGTGTGTTAGGTCATCTGGCTGAAGCAATAGAGCTGTTTGCACTGCAGGAAGGAGCCCTTTCCTGGTGTGGACCCCATCCAAAAATGAGAGCTTTCCTACCTAGTGATTAAGTGAACCAATGAGAATGGTATTCCCACATATAGAATATGCTGCCTCTAAAATCCAAAAATTTCAACCAAGAATTATGATAAGAAATAGACAATGCAATACTTTGTCATTTACTTAAGATAGGATATCCCATCATGCCTCAGAGAGTTTACCCCTGCAAGTCTCGCATTTGGTTTGGTGAGCTTCTTTATCTTGTCGGGCATGCCTTACATTTGGAACACAACACTTACCAAGCCCTCTGACACACTTGGCGCTTGTTCCTTGGCTATAATGTAGTGACATTGATGTAGTATACAGATGGGGTATTCTGCTGAATGTCCAGAGTAGCATTATCCAAATAAAATTTTTTGCAGTGATAGAAATATTCTATGTCTTTGTTGTCCAATATGGTTGCCACTGACCACATGTGACTTCTGAGCATATGAAATGTAGCTAGTGTGACCAAGGAACTTAATTGTAGTTAATTTAGAATTAGATTGAAATAACTATAATTGGCTAGTAGCAACTACACTGAACAATCCAGGACCAAAAGGTTTCAGTTCCATAAGGCTATACAAAGAGACTTGGAAAATTACCAAATTCTAGGGAAGACCACAAATGTGTACTGCTATCTCTTTCATGTTACTAGTACCTAACTGGTTTTTGAAGGGGAAGACTGATGACTTATATAGGAATATGACAGCAACCACCACTCTCATATCATTAGGTCTTTAAGAATTGAAATGTGGGCCAGGGATTTAGCTCAATGGCTTAAACGCCTGCCTGGCAAGCATGAGGTCATGAGTTCGATCTCCGGTACCCCCCCAAAAAAAAATTTTTTTTAAAAAAGAATTGAAATGTTCTTGCCATTCTCCCCTTAGATATGGTAATATTTTTATTTACTATCTCAGTAGGCAGGAGGAATTTCAGGTCTTTCATTCCAGTTTGGATCTAGCTGTAAATCTGTTACAAGTGGCTTTGTTACACAGCCCTACACATACCTAACAGGGATTTGACTCTGGATGACTCCAGATCCTTGGGAATTATTGTTGGTGTAGACTCTCTGGCCAAGTTCCCTTTACTAAAGCACCAATGGAATCATGTACTCTTGCTCACATTGCTATGAAGGAACAGTCTTTCCATTAGTGTCTTCCAGGTCTGAAAACTTGTTCAGGACCAGAAAGTGTGGCAATAATCAGAATTTCCTTTAGAGCAATTGCCTTAAGTCTCCTGATTTTCCTTAATTTTCATGATCATGTAATTGAGCAGTATCCTTGTCAGTTGCCCATTAGTCTTGCCCTTGGGAATACCATGATGTTGAAATCATCTGTGTTACTTTCTGCAAGTCAAACACCCCTGGCTGCCATTTATCCTTATCATGTATTAGGATAGTTGTACCTACCCAGTGAATACCATGACTTTGTCTTTCAGCATTCTTTCATCCCTATGCTTTGAGGGAATCCTATCCTGTAAAGATGTAACACTGGCTTCCAATAAGCTATTAGGTTTTGTTTTATTTTGGTACCAGGAATTGAACTCAGGACTTTGCTCTTGCCAGGCAAGTGCTTGTGCTGCTGAGCTACGTCCCTAGCCCAGCTTGTGGGTGTTGAAGTTTTCTATCATGTGTCTACTCTAGTGTGCATCTTCTTAGCCCGGTGAGCCTTTATCCAGTTTGCCATGCCAGTTCCATCATTTTCATTTTCACTTAATGTGGACCGTTACTGTTCACAAGTTTCCAAGAGCAAACCTAGCTATGTATCAGTTTTCCAGGTGCTTTCCTCATTGGTAAGCTCTTTGTCACAGTACACAGTGCCTCCGTGTAGATCAACCCTTATTCTCCAGGTTTGTAGGCTTTGTTCCTTGATAAACTTTAGGGGCAAAGAGCAGTACAAGGGATTGAACCCAGGGCCTTTATGATGAACTATCCCCACCCTTTTTTTATTTTGAAATAGTTTTGAAATAGTTTTACTAAGTTGCCCAGGCTGGTTTTGAACTTAGGATCCTCTTGCCTTAGCCTCCCAGAGTATTGGGTTTACAGGTTTGTGCCATCATACCCACTCCTTGATGTGCTTAACGGACAGTCATATACTGTATATGTTCTCCAAGCTCCTTGAACATATTGTCCATTTCTTCCCATCTCATACCTAGTTATGTTGTCCTTAGGCAGAAGGGAAGAAAGGTGGAGAGACTTTGAGGGCCAAAGACTTTCATGTCTTGCTAGGCCAAAGTCCCTAACTGCAATCCAGGGAAAAGGACCTGCTGACCTTTAATGAGAAAGAATAAGTCACTTTGGGCCCAGAACTTCCAGAAGAAACTGAAGATTGCATATTTTCAAAAGCATTAACCTCAGTATCTCAGTACCGAGCTTCAGGTTTCAGGTTTCCTTTCATCCCAAATCAGAACCTGGCTTTCAACATAGAAGACCTGCTAGGCTTGAGATGCTGGCCTGTACTGTTCTGATAACCTGGGTATGAGCCTCAGCATTTCCTTCCTTCTGGGTATAGCCATGAATCTCTTATGGTGTCAGAAAAACATCTTCCTTTCTCACTTAGCCTTCACTGGGGATTCCTCTTCTCAACATCTTTTCCAGTATATCTATGTCCCATCCATAACCACTATCCTGAAATTGTTTATTCCTCCAAAATTCCCCAAAATAGCAATTCCCAATGCATCCTGTCTTACCAGGATGGAGTATCACCAGTCCTGGGTGACAGCTGTAACAGGTACAGTATAGCTACATGCTTGGGCCTGAGATTGCTCCTTGTTGCCAGCAAGTGTGTAGTGATTGAGCTCCAAAATCTGAATTTGGAGCTGCTTCTTCAGACTATTCTTTGTAGTACCTCCTATAGCTCAGCTTGCTGGAGATGTGGACACAGTGAAATTCAGGTAAAGAGGTTTGTTGGGAACCACTCTCAGAGTATGTTAGGGTCAGAGAAAGCAGCACTGGGCAGAGTAACTCATGTTTGTATGCAGTGGGGCCTCAGCTGGTCCTGGGGGAGCTCTGAGTGTGGACAGGCATGAAGAAGAGCCATGACCTAGTGAGGATCTGTCTTTGGATAAAGAAATGCACAAAGAGAACTCAGCTGAGAACAATGAGCTACTCTTTGCAACTGGAAGCACCCACTA
Organism: Hydrochoerus hydrochaeris; assembly: GCA_004027455.1. Lineage (NCBI taxonomy): Eukaryota > Metazoa > Chordata > Mammalia > Rodentia > Hydrochaeridae > Hydrochoerus > Hydrochoerus hydrochaeris. The sequence goes on along the minus strand of PVLA01001995.1, from coordinate 195,083 downwards.
ACGGGCAGAGAAACAAATGGATGAGTTTTGTTGTTTGGTTATTTTTTTGTTTTTGTTTTTTGCTTGTCTTTTATGAAATTGCTAGGTCTCAGAGGTTTAAAAGAGGAAGATAAACAATGAGCAACTTCCATTGGAGACAGTAAAAGCGCTATCAACTTGGAGCTTGAGCATCCAACTGGCAGTATTTGTTGAAGTATATTACTTGTGTTTCCATCTCTGGACACAACACCCAATACCCACAAATTAAGGGAGGGGTTTAATTTGGCTCACAGTCTCAGTCCATGGTTTGCTGGCTCCAGAGATGGTTACAGGGGGAAGCAAAGCAAGAGAAGAGTACCACAGAAGCAGGGGCACAGATATCAAAGCCACACCTCCATGACCTACCGAGACACATCTAGAAGTATGTGCCACTAAACCAGGACAAATCCCAAAACCAATCATGTTGAAACTCAGCCCTAATCACCGTATGTATTTTATGGCATTAATGGGGAATGGAATGGAGATACTGTCATGGTAGGCCTCTCAACATCTAAATCTGGGTGACAAGTTTGTGGTGACAGTCATTGATTAGATTAGTCTTATGAATTATACAGATTTTTAACACATGCATTCCTTTTAGTATTGGAATCATGTCTTTCAGGTTAGGAACCTACACTGAAAATCTGAAGAATTGTGCTATGCTGAAGACCATTTTTAAATAAATATTGTAAAGTAATAGAAGTTTATGATACAAAAAGAAGGGAAACCATAACAAACTTAAAATTTTGCTTTTCTGAAAAAATTGTAAGGGATTTATATTTAAGAAATCTAGGTTCCTAATGTGAATAAATTAATCAGTAAATATGATACCAAGTAGGTAATACACTTTTTCAGCATCAGTGAAGTAACTATAATTGTAGGAGCTTTTGCGTATATATGTAGATAAGATATCTGTATGATGTGCATACATCTATACAGTGGTACCTCAGTTCACAAACTTAATTTGTTCTCCAATTTTGGAAAAGATGACCATATTTGTGTTTGTGTAGGAAAGATGGCCACAGTTGTATTTGTCACCTGATGCATAGTTTGCAATCAAAAACAAAATGTTGCCAAATGATTCTGTTTGTGAACTGATGTGCTACTATACCATGACCCATAACAATGCTTGGTTGAGTTTTTTACCTCCCAGAATTTCTCTTTAATCCATATACATATCTCTTATTAGTGTGGAAAAAAGTGAGTACAGTATATTTTCCATGTAGATTCATTTTCTAAGCTTTTTAAATTCACAGATCTTCCTCACCAAGCAAATTCCAGTTCTGAATTCAATTCCCTTTATATTTCAAGCTCCGGTCAGTTGGGAAACATAGCTGATAGCATTTGAGAATGTTAATCTGTGCCCAGAAAGCCTGGGTCCATTGTTTCTAATCTATTAACAGCTGAGGGACTGGATGAGGATCTCCTCCTCCTAAAAAGCAAGGCAATATTAAGGTTATTTAATAAAACAAAAACATATTCCTAGACCCTGTCCCAAGATTTTTTTTCTAAAGCTGTGAAGCACAGGGAAATTTGAGAACAGCTCCTGAGAACACACGGGAGCCACTCACTTTGACCCTGACTCCTGGTGTCCTCCTAGAAATACCGAAGCTGGGAGCAGACTGGTTTTTGGCCAGTACACATGTAACTCATTGGTGTTCTCTCTTTGCAGTGAAAGAAGCTGGACGAGATTTCACCTATTTAATAGTGGTACTCATTGGAATCAGCATTACAGGTAGCCAAAAATAGCATGTATAACATTCCTGGATATCTTTAACATAACGGTTCCTCTTGTTCTTGCTTGGCTTCATCTTCTTTTTCTGTGATTTTTCAGGTGGCTTGCTTTATGTGATTTTCAAAGAACTTTTTTCTTCATCCAGTCCTAGTATCATATATGGGAAAGCCTTAGAAAAATGCAGAACACATCCTGAGGTTAGTGCTCTGAGGAGAAGGAGAATATGTTGGGGAGGAGGAATAGGTATAATTCAATACCAATTCTGAAACTGGTGAAATGTGTCACAGTGCAACTGACTGGCTTGTGACTGTGATATTATTGAGCCTTTGTTCTGTATTTGAAACACTTTGATTGCAACCACCCAAAAGTGAGTATATAGATGTTTTCATCCTAATTGTATGTATATATTGTTTTCAGCATTTTGAACAAACAGAACTCCATAAAATCAATACAAAGAATGAGCTATTATTAAAGTTATAATTTGCTACCTAAAGGAGCTCTATGAATAGTAGTTAAACTTTAACAATTCCATTTTTCCAGTACTTTTTCTTGAGGGCCAGCTCTCTATTGGGTACTATGCCTGCTTGAAAAAATAAAAAATCCTAATATTCTAATATTCATATATTTATTAAATTATTTGAACATTTGCTGTATTTGTTTTAGCAAATATCTTCATCTTATATATTGTTCCTTTTCATTCATGCCAGAAGTTTTGAATATACTCAGCAAAGAAAAAATAAGAAAAATTATATAAAGTTGAGGGCAAAACTCTTTTAACTTTGACATCAAACTTAGATTTTTAGAGCCAGGGATTTAGCTCAGTGGCATAAGCACCTGCCTGTCAAGCATGAGGTCATGAGTTCGATCCCCACTACCAAAAAAAAAAAAGAAAAGAAAAGGAAATTTATATTTTTTAGAGAGGGTCCTAAGTATTTGATTATTAATTAAATTGATAAAAACTACAATTCTACTTCATGTGAATTTTTCCATGAAGAGTTAAAGATTCAGACTTGGTTTATTTTAAATGTCATTGTTTCTTGGTTTTTTCTTAGTATGTTTAATGACTTAAGATGCCTTATTGACCTTATAGCTTTTATTAATAGACCCATTCATTAAATTTCATTAAAAATGTTCAAACATTTTGTCTTCAAGCCATTAGGTGTTAGTAGAGAAATATTTGGACACTTCACTTTTTTGTAAGGGGAATGGAAACAGCTTCACTTCAGTGAACATTGTTCCAAAATTACAAGTGACACCATAAAGTTACCTGTTTCCACTTCCATACGTGAAATATTTGAATTGCCTATGGAATGATTTTTTTTTTTTTTTTGTCTTTCTGAAACAAGGTCTCAGTATACAGTTCAGGCTGGAATTGAGTTCATTTTGTATCCCAGGCTGGTTTCAAACTCCCAACGATTTTCCTGCCTCTGCCTCCCAAGTGCCACAATTACCAACATGCACCACTATGCCTGGCTATGGGATGATTTTTACATAACTTTTCACCTAGTTTTCTCATCATTGGAATCACCATTTTTGAAAGGCCCTAAACTTACTGATTTCTTTTTCCCTAAAATATTTTCATAAAAACCTCTAAAAGCAAAGCACTAAAATTAAGCATTGTCTTTATTTTACAGGTGACCAGTTTCTTTGGTGAGCCTGTTAGAGGCTACGGGGAGATGACGAGACGCGGTCGAAGGCATCATGTCAGGTACCACTGTCTCCTTGAACTTAGAAAGCTCAAGGATAGTTTCTAAATAGAAGGAACTGTGACTTACATTATTTCATGTCTCAACAGTTTTATCGATTATGTGAAAGATGGGCTGAAACATACACGTGTGAAATTCTACATTGAGGGGTCTGAGCCAGGGAAACAAGGAACAGTGCATGCAGAAGTGAAAGAGGTGAGAGAATGGGGTTATCGGGCTCAGTGGTTCTAACTGTATTATCGAAGGTCTGGAAAGGGAAATAACACGTGGAAATACATTTTTTTCAGAATCCAAATAGTGGTGAATATGAATTTCGGTACATATTTGTGGAAGTGGAATCCTATCCTAGAAAAACTATAATCATTGAAGATAATCGATTCCAAGATAATTGAAAGAATCAAGCAAGCATACTATTTCCTGGTGGGTGTGGAATGGTGCAGATTCATTATGATCTTCATAGCTCCTTGAGTTCAAAAGTACATCACTCACAAAAGTGCATGTAATGAGATATTTGGTGCATTTAGACAAACCTTTCATGTGAAAAATCATGAAATAGACTGTGGAGCATGTTTTGTTGTGCAAATTGTCAATTATGACAGTATTTCAGCTCTATTTAACATCATGATGAGAATTTTTTTGTTACTGAAAATGTGACATCATGTAAATAAAACAAATTTAAATATTTGGACTTTTGTTTTATATTACATAATTATATAAAGCTGGCAGAAAAACAAACTAAGAAAAATGTCCAAAATATCTTCTTTCTATATAATTTGGAATCTGTCTTGAGATAAACGTATGGAAGTATTTGAAACTATAGTGAGCCAGAGGATAAACACATTGTAGAAAGATTGTGGAAATCGTATGATTTAGGACTCTTTATTTCCTGTTTTCCACCCTGTAATGGTAGACATTGACTACTGGGAAGAGAACACACTGAGTCTGTGAACTGCTCTCGCTGCATCTTTCCTAGCTGGTGTGTGGGCCTTGCAGGCCCCTCGACTTCATCAGACCTCACTGTTCTCTGGTTGCCTGGTGACTGAGTAAAATGATGAGTACAAGTGCCTGGACTTTAGAGGCATGAGATGTCCTAGCCCCTTTAGAACGTATGCTGATACTTGATACTGCCAAGAGACCACCAGACATAAAAAAGGTAGTTGTTCAAATGTCTGTGTGAGGCCCTTTTTTAAAATATGAATAACTCATTTTATTTGAAGTATTTGCTGGAGATCTGTTTAAAAAGTGACCTTAACTTCCAAATCTTTATCACATAACCAAAGTGCTCTGTGTGCTATTACCTGTGGAGGCTTCAGAGTGGGGATCTCCCAGAAATGTGTTTTTGTTCTGTAGAACTGACAGTGGAGGGATTTCTGGTGGGTTTTTGAGATCCTAGCATATTCAGGATAGAAAGATCTCAGGCGAATCTGTTTCCCTGCATAGTTTATCTCTTTGCTTGTTAGTTAAATTTTTAACTACTGTCTTAAATGTTTTATTATTTTAATTCTAAAAATTTCAAACATTTAGGACAAATGGGAAGTATCACAACAGACCTGTTGTCTCCCTGAGGAGACATGCCTTTAATTACAGGGTGAACTCTTAATTTGGGTTAAGAGAGTTCTCTCTCAGCCAGTTTTTCTGTCCTTCCCAGTAGATTGCTTCTTATCACTTATACAGAATTATTCTTTTGTATACATAATAAACTTTTAAAGTTTTTAAATGTGATCTGATTTTGGTTTTGGCAATAAAAACATAACAGATTATCTGCATCTAACTAGCTGTCGTAGTGAATCTCAGTGTAATTTGATTTTATTCAACTGCTCATTGACATAACTTTATAGTCAAAGTTGTATACTATTTAAAATTATAAAAAGTGTTACACCTTGTGACCATAATGTTAAGTGAAATACATCAGACACAAATTTAAATATAACATGATTTCTCTTATGTGAAAAACCCAAAATATAAATCAAGAGCAAAATAAAAGATAATAGGAAGAAGGGAAATCTTTCTCAAATGAGAAGATCAGAAAGGAGGAGGGAGGGGCAGGGAATGGAGAAAGAATTAAGATGTGTTATGTACATGTACCAACTCCCCACAAACTCTAATCATGAACTACAAACATACTAATAAAAAATAAAGAGAAAAAGATATTACTGTTTATCATTTTATAAATGTTAATTGGTTGTATAACAAAATTACTGAAATATATATTAGCATCTTGAGAATTTAAAAGCAAAAGAAACAATATTTTCTTTTCAAATACTCCTACTTGTCCAGAGTAGCTGTCTGTCCTCTCTTCCTCCTTTCCCTCACCTTCAAATAAACTGTCTTTTATTTAAAAATAAAATAAAGGAAAAATAAGCCACCAATGACAAGAACACAAGAAAAAATGCAAATAATTTATTTCTTATCTACAGTTGTTGATAATGTTCCCTAATACAAAGAAATCTGGCAATAATTGTATTTAAACATTAACCTACTTAAAATCACTGTAAGGAAAAAATTTTTTTTGTATTCTACATATAGGAGCTAAATGAAGCTTTCTCTTGGATTTTTTTTCATCTTATTAGAAGCGTCACAAACTGACTATAAAACCAGTAAAACATTTCTCTGACAGTTTTCTGTCTAGTAATAAGTAACATGAGATGATTTTATGTCAATCTTGTAATAACAAGTATTTATTGAAGTCATTTGATCAACTGCGGTGATAAGCGCAATGGGGAAAATCACCTGGTACTCTTGAAGCCCTAAATTTTAAATCAATTGATTATAAAATAATTAAACATAAGTTTCAGATCTGTATTTATTTAATATACACCTGCATGGCCCTTACTATGTACCAGTCATTGTTCTAAGCACAATATGAATAGCTTGTTTAAGCTTTGTAGCAACTCCATGGCTACTTCCAATACTGCAGTTTTACTGCTGATGTAACTGATACACAGATGGGTTGCAAAGCTAATGAGTGGTCAAGATAGAATTTCACAAAGTTAGTGTTGAAGATAGAATATTCACTCAAGTGGTATCTCGCTGTCACTGTGCATTGCTATTTATGACACTTTTTGTTCTCAACTTGATAGATTACTGTAAGGTTGGTAAGAACTGCAAAGAATTTGAGACTGAAACTAAGGAGCATTAACAGTAGGGGCCTGAGAGAAGAGGAGCCCTCAAAGGACAGGGACAGATGAATAATTGATGACAGATGACATAGATGGGTAAGGACGAGGAAAGCAGAAGGAAAAACAAGACCAAAAGGGTGGGAGAAAACTAGGAAAATATTACTTACTGCATTATGTCATCCTAAAAATGTGTATGTTGGAGCCTCCAAATCTCAGAAATCTCAAAACATGATTATATTTAGAAATAAAGCCTTTAAAGTGATTAAGTTGAAATCAACACTATGATTGGCCCTGATTCACTTTAACTTGTGTTCTCATAAGAGGACTTTCGAATAAACAGCAGCACACCAAGAATACCCTTACACAGAGGAAAGACCATGGGAGGACATAGAGAAGAGGGCATCTGCTAACCACAGGAGGAGATGTCAAGAGAAACCACACTTTCTGACAGCATCATGTTGGACTTCTAGCCCCCAGAACCATGAGAAAATAAATTTCTTTTTAAACTACGAGGACTAGGGTATTTAATCATGGCAGTTCTACCATGCTAATACAATACCAAAATCAAGAAAAGACGTAAGCGGAAGCACTAACCAGCAATATCAGATGCTGATAAGACCATAAAAGTTATTCTTTATTCAAATTAGCATCATTATGCATTTGTATATTGCCACTCTGATTTCAGGCCTCTGCTTTTGAACTTCTTTAGCTTTTTTATATCTGAGCAGAGCTAGACTCCTCTACACTGGAAAGAGGGATGGCACAGGAATCTACCAGCATCCTGGTATCTGCATCCACACTGAGCTAGCTGGTTGAGACCAACCATTCCTTCCCCCATGACCAAGAGATGATGTTTCAGGGGCTTGATTCCTACACTTGAGGGGTATGCAGTGGTCAGATCTCAGTGCAACCTCAAGTAGAAAGCAGATACAGCTTCAGAATGGACATTTCTCACAGGAAGATTAACCTCCTACTAATAAACCTTGTTACAGTGACATGAAATTCATTTATCTCAGAAAAGTGCACAAAAATGTTCCTTGCCTCTTGCAAAATAAGTACAATCACTGTCATGTAAGAATTGGAAATTTCATCCTATAAAAGAGAATTAGACTTCAGATTACATTTTAAAATGTAGATCTGGAAAACATTCCTAAAATTTCATTATAAACTACTATAATATATGTATAACTAATATTTTTTAAGGTAGCTCTTAAAATTATTTCATCACACTCAGGACCTGGTGACTTCTTTCTCTGTTGCTATTACATCTTTGGCTGTTGAGGGTCACTTCCTTTTTTAATTCTTTAATTGGCAAATAAAAATAGCATATATTTATAGTCATATTTGAAATACATTTTCTTCACTTTATCATGTGGTCAAACACCTGACAGTTCACAGTTAAGGCAAATGTGGTTTTTCATTGGTAGCTAACATTTTCCAAGTTAAAAATAATGGTCAAATAGTCTTGGGGTTAAATGATAAAATATAACAAAGCTAATTAAGAATATTGTATAAAATAATACATGTATTGAAACTTATCAAGTGTACTCATTTGAGTCTTACTTGCCAAAGTTAAATTTAATAACTATTCAGAAGTTTGGAAAAAAATTTTTTATCAGTACCGGGGATCGAACTCACAACTGCATGCTTGTAAGGCAGGTGCTTATGCTGCTGAGCTAAATCTCCAGCCCCAAGTTTGGAAAATTTTAAATTTGGAAATTTCTTCATAATTTTTTGGAAATTTTAAACATACCTTTAAATTTTAAAGGTATCTGTTAAATGTTTCACATTAGAAAAAATTTAATAATTTAGGTCCAATGATAAGCCTAACCATGTAGAAGTGAAACTAGGTATCTGATCTGCTTGTTTCAATCTTTAAAACTCAATTTCTAACAAAGGCATATGGCTGTTCCACTTTTAAAAAATACAAAGGGCAAAAAAAATTTAAAAAAATTTTTTAAATATATAGAGGGTGACAGATAAGAGTATCAATTTTTGCTAGGGAAGATAATAATCAAAATATTATCGTATTACTACATGATAATATGATAATAACATGATAACCTATGTTCCCCCTTTGGATCCAAGTGCACAAAATTGTGTTACTCTTTGGTTCTGCTCCTGCTTTGTCTTAGTACATTTTCTGTTGCTACAACAAAATACCTGACGCTGAGTTCACTTAGCTCACAGTTCTGGAACCTCAAGAGCATGCCATGAGCATCCTCTTGGTTCTTGTGAGGGCTCTGTGGTGAATGGCATCCCAATGGTGGGAGTGTTTGCAAGTGACAAATAGTACATGTGAAAGAGAGCTTTAGACTTGTTTATAACAACCCATTCTCAAGAGAACTAATCCATTTTCAGGAGACCTCACACACTCACAAAACACATGCATTAATCCATTCACAGGGTGGAGCACCTCCTGACTTAATTACATTCTAATAGACTCTACTTTTTAAAGGTTCCACACCTCCTCAAAACTGCCACACTGGGGCCCATGCTTCCAGCAAATGACCTGTGAGGGATATATCAAATCATAGCATCTGTAAGTAAGCCTCTTTATTTAGTTAGCTGCATTTAAGATCTATGAAGTCACCATCCCAGTGAGAGCTGGGACAATAACCAGCATCTCACCATGTAGCTTCCTTGTTGTGGAAAAAATTGAATCAACAGTAGCCAAGAGCTTAGGAGAAGAAAGAAATTTATTGACACTAGCAGACCTCAAAGGAGTAATCTCCAAAGTCTGAGGTAAATTTTACAGAAAGTTTCTTTTTATAAGGCAAACAGAACAAGATAAGGTTTTGTTGAAGTCCATGGTACAATGGGTATCTTGTGATGAGCATGGTGATAAGCATAGATGTATATGTAGCAAGTTGGTTTTAGCACATTCACAGAAGTTTCAGTTTGATGACAAATGTAATTTAGCTGAGTTCAGTAGCAGAGAACAGAATGACTGCAGCTTCATGTAACAGAATGGCAGCAGTTAGGTCAGAATTTCTGCTTCAGTAACTACATTTATTATGGCCTTGCTTTCCTCTTTGCATGATGATGCATGTATATATCCCACAAGTCTTTTTACTTATATTTATGTTAGGCTTCTATTAATACTTAATTGATTAATTACAATTAATATATAGTACTTTATATTCTTTAAAATATTTTAATCAATTATTTTCAGCTCTATTTAGTCTTGAGATATAATACTCTTTTTACTTAGTATCACTGAGACTCACACAACTGCTTGCACTTCTAGGCTTTTGCTTTCATGAATGGGTGCTATTTGAAAATTTGTGCATTAATGTCAGTTTTTATACAGCTCTGGGAAGGAGTATGAGGTTATAGAGTATTGATGTTCAACTTTCAGAAATGTCAAAGTAATTCTAACAGTTAATACTACAACCAATCATGACTGTATAAGAAATTCTGAGTACATTAATTTAAAAATCTTTCACTGGTCAAAAATAATGTGTTAATTATTACAATCTAGTTCCCACAAATCATCAAAAACTTTTAAAATAATTAAATGAAAACTCCTTAGTCTCAAAAAATAATTATTGCAGTATTTAGAAAACTAGTTTGGGAAAATAACGAGTAGCCAGGACTGACCTTGCTCCATTCACTTCAGCTTCCAAAAAGAAAAGGAGAACCATGGAGGACCACCCCACCACCCTTACCCAGATCCAGTGTGATTGTGTTTACTTGAGAGCCATGTAGACTGTGTAGAGGTGACTTCCCTAAATTGGCTTTCAGTTTAAGTAGTCTGGCCCATGAGGCTGTGTATCCATCTTCCAAAAGCAGGCACTGATGATGGACAGCATTGTTTGTTATCATTGGCCATGGTTGAGTTCAGATAGACAGCTGTGATGCCATGGGGCTAACATATGAGATAAGGTCTGGGGCCTGCATGATTCCAGAGGAAAATTCCTTCCCAGAATTGGCCACAAAGCCAATTATGCATTAATCATAATCTAAATCTGGTCATTCCTATTCCTTCTGCAAAAATGCTTTGTTCCCTCTGTTACAAACTGTGCCAGCCACACCACTTGTCTCGTACATCCAGTCTCAGTTCCCTCTCCATTTCATCAGTGAATAAACACTAGGGCTCTGGGTGCCTCATGGCCTTTTTTTCCAAAAGAACAACTGGTCATCCCAGCAACCTGCTGCACCCTATTTTGTCTCTTGCTCTTTCTTTCTGCCAAGCACCATAACTTTGGGCAGGAAAGTGGAGTCCACTGTAGGAGTCTCCAATAATTCACCCTTTATCACATAAAATTTAGAATTATTTTCATTGGGAGTAAAACCTTTTGGAGACTGAATCTATAAAAAAAAGCTTTAGGAAGTAATTAAAGATATAATAATGGTCAGGTATGGTGGCACATGCCTGTAATCCCAGCACTTGGGAGGCTGAGGCAGGAGGATCACTGCGAGTTTGAGACCAACCTGGGTTACAAAATGAGCTCAAGGGCAGCCTAAATATATATATGTCATATATATATATATATATATATATATATATATATATATATATATATATACCTGTCATATATATATACCTGTCATATATATATACCCGTCATATATATATACCTGTCTTAAAAATTACCTGTCATATATCTCATAGCAAAACAAGTAAAATTTTGCTCATATCCTTCAAACTACAGTATATTTAAAAGGTAATGACAGTGCTACAACTCAGGCAGGACTTGAGTCCTGATATTTTCATATCTATGTCAACTTAAAGCACACATTCTGCTTCAAGCCCTTCGATGTGCCTCACAGTTAGAGCCCATCAAGTCAGGCCTTGAGGAAATCTCCCCTTAAGTCCCTGTCTTTAGATGAGATGTCCAGATCTATGTCCATCTCCCACAGCTTCCTCACCCCCTACCCTGTCCAACTCCTTACCTGTATCTCCTTTTATCTTGCCCCATGTGGCCCTGGGGACCCACTTTGCAAATCTACTTGGCTCTGACCCAGCACTCATTACCCCTTGGGCTGACATCTTTGGTCATTCTCAGTAATGAAATCTTTTTCCAGATCCAGGCAGATAATCTGACCTCTCACTAAGGTATGCCAGCAAGGATGCTGGCAAAGATTTCTTCCCTTCATTACTATCTGCCTAGGAAAATGAGCTTTCCAAGACTGATTCAGACTAATTAGACTTTACTCTGAGCTGAATATGGTCCTCCCTGAGAAGTGAGACATGAAGAATATTGTTGGTGGATGCAAGAATGAGCAGAGAAAGGATGGTAAAAGTTATCTCTGCTTCCTGTGGCTGCCATTACTAGGTACTGCAAACTTTAAAAAAACAAATTTGTTGCCTCCTAGTTTGAGAGGCTAGAAGCCCAAAATCAAGATGTGACAGGGCCATGTTCTATATGAGGGATCTGGGGGAAGGATCCTTCCCAGCTCTTGCAACTGCTACTGGCTCCAGTTGTTCCTGAGCTTGTTGCTACATCACTGCTGTCTCTGCCTTCATCTTCTCATGCCATGTCCTTTCTGTATTTCTTCTATTGTTTGTGTCTCTTACAAGAATACATGTGATTGAATTTTGGACCCACTGTATAACCCAGAATAAATGTGTGCTTTCAAGTTTCTTCACACAGTCACAGCTTTTGCCATAGAAGAAGATAACAGGGCAAGAACTGTCACCATCTCCTGAGCTCTGCATCATGTTGGAACTTGGGGCACTGGGAGAACAGGCAGCCAGCTCACCACTCTGGTAAGTGGCTGGGGGCCTGCCGGCTCGCAGGCTAAGAATCAGACATCCACACACACACCCCACCCCCATTAGCAAGTGGGAGCAGGAGGTCTGAGTATCTCTTGGGAGGATGAACATATGCAGTGTGACAAGTAAGGAGGATTTCCTTCTACCATCTCTTTGAAGGCAAATATTTTTATCACTGTTTTGCTCAGTTCTGATTAATGGTACTGCTCTATTCAATATTCTGTTTTTATAAGTTCGGTATTTCCTTCCATTTTGCTCTACCTGATTGAAAGAATAGCTAATGTGAAAAGAACAGGATGTACTTTTGTGCCTATTGCTGGTGTCCTGGTGACCTGCTGTGAGGTCACTGTACTGCCTCACATGGGTTTGTTCTTTCTTTTTCTGCTGTATTTTGCTACCTTCAAAATAAAATAGATAACAAAGTAACAAAATACCTCCAAAAAACTCCCAACTCCACCAAAGCTGATCCATGAGGCATGGATGAGGAAAAACTCAAAAACAAAGCAACAGAATAATATATGGTAATTAAACAGTAAATAACAACAACAAAACAAATCAGTAAGGTACTGAGCAACCTGAAACATGATATAACTAAATAGATAATGGACTTTAAAAGCAAAAGGAGGAAAAGAGAGTGCTCTAAACGATATAACTGCATTTATGTTTAAGTGTGTAGGATTGATAACCATGTTGCTAAGTTTTTGTTGGATCATTGAACAGAACTGTTTTCAACCTCACTGTTTGAATGTCCACTTTGTATGCTTTAATTTTGTAACTTGAACAACTATATCTAAGAAGGCAGTATGTAATTTATCAACTAGTGATTTCTTACTGTTTATTTTTTCCTGAAATTGTGTATTGTTTCTACCCTTTTTTCTGTTTTGCTTTTTTTTCTCTTTAAATAAAATTTTTAATAAAGAAGATAACAGACACAGGTCCCAGAGATTAGATAACTTTCAGGAAATCACCTCTAAAGTAGTAAGTGGCTCACAGTAATCTACCTCATATAAGCTTGGAACCTGTGTGACAATACTACATTCATCACTTTTGCACTGTTTGGGTTCTTAAAGCTGGCATGCTGAAATTTGGGAGTGTTCTTAGTTACCTTTTGAGTAATCTATTGCTCAGGTATTAGAACAATGGGCATTTCTCAGGTTTTAATTTTAAAAATGTTGTTTTTTTGGAACCAGCTATCTTCCAAATACTGTTATAACTATAGGAACAAAAACTGAAATGATCCCTTTTATTGCCACACCATGTGGGGATGGCAAGGGCCACCCTGACAGTTGCAATAGACTGGTGTTCTAGCCACTGCTGAAGGCATTCCCTTCGAACTCATATAATCCTTGTAAAATCCCTAGGAAGTAAGGATTGTTGTCCTCATTTGAGAGAGGAGAAAATTGAAATATTAAAAAAAGGAACATGAAAGGCAACTCCTTTTTTTGAAAATCAGATAGTTATAACAGTATTTGGAAGATAGCTGGTTCCCAAAAAACAACATTTTTAAAATTAAAACCTGAGAAATGCCCATTGTTCTAATACCTGAGCAATAGATTACTCAAAAGGTAACTAAGAACACTTCCAAATTTCAGCATGCCAGCTTTAAGAACCCAAACAGTTTAAAAGTGATGAATGTAGTATTGTCACATCCAAAAGTAACTCTGCATTAGTAAAACAAGTTGACAAGCCAAACAGCATAAATCTAATGTCTCTAGGAGGTTGAAAGACTGCCAGGGGCAGGGTTGACAGAAAGAAAACATATACTACTCTTCAGGTTGTAAGTTGAGGCAGAAAAAAAGTGGTTGATGCAACAACTACCTTGTAAGACTTCTTACTTCATAATGTGACAAAACAAAATCAAACAATAAAAAAAATGTTCAACAAAATAGTTACTAAGATCCCAGAAGGTACTTTGATTCCTATCTATTGCTTTGATCCCAAAGATTTTATTCACAGTTAGAAAAAAATGTTTTATTCATTTAGAAAAAGGCATTTTCATGATAGAATGTTTCTCTGAGGTGAGAGTTGTGTAGTGATTTAGTTGCAAAGCTGCTGTGTAAGCATAAGCACAATAGCCATTTTCATTAATCAGATGTGTCTACAATCATTTGTCAACTATCAAGGGTGGAATCCCGGCCTCCTCTTGCTTTTCATTGTGTGATATATGATGCTACTAACAATTATGTATGAGTAGCTTCTAAGACAAATACTTCTCACCTTGCAACAACACCCAGAACACTTTCTAAGCTACTCTGCTTCCTTTTCCACCAAGAGACTTTTCCAAATATCTCACCTCTTCTTGAAAAACATTAGTCAGTGCTTCTCAGGGGAGTAACTTGCATTCCATTGCACCCATACAAAGGCATGTGCAGACTTATACAGATTAGGTGAGAGAAATGGGGCTTTCACATTTGTAAAGTTGGGGAAAATGTTAAATAGAACTAAACCCTTCAGTGGTGCAGCACTTGTCTGGCAAATGTGAGGCTGTGAGTTTGATTCCTGGTACTAAAAAACAAAACAAAACAAAACAAAGAACTCCTTTTAAAAAACACATCCTTGAAAGGCGTGGCGATGCATAACTATAATGCCAGCCCTGAGGAGGCGGAGGCAAGAGGACCACTTTGAGTTCTGGGCCAGTCTAGGCTACAAAGTGAGTTGAAGGCTAGCCTGAACTGCATAGCAAAATCTTGTCTCGAAAAGACAAAAAACAAACAAAAAAATCCAAAAATGTGTTCATGACCCAAGAAAACCACAACATGCATCTTCTGTCATTTAAAATGCATCAAACCTCAGTTCCCCAAATTGTTCTTTCCTGAATTTCCTTCTCTCCTTCATCACTATCTCTGGTTCTCTGGTTCCCTCTTGTCCCTAATATCCCTGCTACTTTCTGCATAGTCTCATTTTCCTACTACCTCCTAATACACTATAAAAATGTCTTAGTTACTTTTCTCTTGCTGCTCAGACAAAACACCTGATACTCCAAGTTAAAGGAGGAAAAATGTATTCAGCTCACAGTTTGTAGAGATTTCAGTCCATAATTGACTGGCTCCAAGGCAGGATGGTACATGACAGAGGGACAACAATTCATGGTGGTGGAAGATAGCTGTCAGAAGCAGCTGAAGCCTGAAATTGATCACACATGTGGGGGTGAGGCAAGTGCCTTTGGAGAGCAATGAGCTCGGAGGCAACCTGCCTAAAGGAGCTGCTTCAGTCTGAGAACACAAGCCCCTGACAGAATCCAAATAATGGGTTGCTAGGCAAAGAGGCTATCATGTGATGCCAACCTGCCAAGTGTATAAAATGCACGAAGGTGGTTGAGCAGTTCCTTTCCTCCTATTTGGAGAGAGGGCTGCACCTGATCCCACTTTTTGTGTCTTGTCTTTATTTCATCACCTTCTTGCTGCCCTTCACAGCCCTCACCTTAGGAAGTTCAAGAGCCACATGGGTCTTGGCAGAGAGCAAAAGCAACAAGAGAAAAAAGGGGTAAATAAACCTCTTTCACTGGGGGCGAAGCTGCTGAACCTTGGGTATGCAGAACAAGGTCACTGCCTTTCGTGAGTTTGACAGAGACCAATGGGAAGTGTGTACATTGCAGAGAGCTGTTGCACATAGTGATTTGACCCTCACTTGAGACAATTCAGAGTTTCCTCTTGTTCCCCCTGAAGCTACCAAGGCATGCTGTTCTGCTGAAGATTAGATCTTCTTCCTATCCTAGATTCTACCCTCCCCTAAACTCTCCATGGATTTATTTTTATGCTGATTGTAATAAATAAATATGCTGCAAGTGCCAGGCGGTTCCTTTCTCCTATCAAGAGAGAGGGCTCCACCTGACCTCAGCTGTCTGCATCTTGAACTCTGTCTTTCTTCATCCCCCACCATCCTTTCTTCAGAGTTTCTAGAATTATGCACAATGTAGCACTCTTTCTGAACCTTTTATCTTATCCAGACTGCTGGAATTAGGGTGATGCCAAGCCAATCAGTGGGCCTTTCTAACAATCACACATTCTTAATCCCAGCACCCTTAATCCCAGCATTGCAATCCAAATCAGTCACAACTCTAGATTCAGCTGCCTCTAGACAGCCCCATCTAAAAATGCATGAGGCTTTGGAGTCACACCCAGACACAAATCATAACAAATAGAGATGCATGCCAACTTGTAGACAAGCTCAGCTGGTGTTCACGCTCCTTCTTCTTGATTTAAATCAAGAAGAAGATCAAGGCAAGATAACACTTTCAGGTGTCCCTCAAACAGGAGAGGATAGGCTGCATTTCATCCATCAGAGGATGCATAGAGTTAATAAGGCACCATTTTGTAAAGTCAGCTAAGGGCACCAGACAATCCCATCACTCTTTCTAACATTAGCACCCATCTCACTCTCCGATCAGCTGCTCATATTTTATTTTTTTATTTGCAATGAACAGGTTCAGAGACCCAATCACCTTTTCTTAAGAGAAGAAATTCTATTTTACAGTTAAGTCTTTGGATTCAGGTCCCAGGAGAACTTAGAGTCTCAGTTCTGCCACTGTGTGACAGATAATTTATTTAACTTCTTCATAAATTATCTCCACATCTATAAAGGGATATCAGTAGTATCAATCTACCCATTCCCTAGTTCATTTGGAGAATTAATTGCATGTAAAGTACCTAGAAAATACAAGACTCAGGAGGAAATATCAAAAATCAGGCAACAACTTCACCTGGGCAAGGGTCTCCAGCCTGGCCACTGCATACCTGATCTGTGGGAGAGTTCTGTTCTGCACAGAAGCTTTCCCAGCAGTGCTCTGCACCCCTCACCCCAGTTTCTTCTTCCATTCTCTCTACCCTTCACTATACCTCCAAACTCAGTTCTTTCTCTTCACCTGGCTTTCCAGCAAAGTTCATTACAGATAGATGCATCCAGTTAATGATGGGATTACGTCCTGAAAACACACTGTCAATTGAAAATCATCAAAATTCAAAACTGCATTTACTACTGGGTGTGGCAACACACATCTGTAAGTCCAGCGCTCTGCAAGGCTGAGGCAGGAGGATTGAAAGTGAGGATTATCCTCCCTGGGCAATTTAACAACTGCATGAGAACTCACTGCAAAAATTTTTTAAAAGGCTGAAGATGTAGATCAGTGTATAGGCCCTGGGTTCAGTCCCCAGAACTCAAAACACAAAGAAATGCATTTTTATACCTAACCTACAAATACCGCAGCTCAATAACACAACATACTCTAGACCATGGGCAGTTCCCTCTGGTAATGCTAAGACTGCCTGGGAGCTGTAGCTCACTGCCACTGCCCAGCAACGTGGGAGCATCAGACCACTTATCATTAGCCTCAGAAAAGATCTGAATCAAAACTTCACAGCATAGCTTCTATTTAATGTGGATAGCTTTTGCACCACTATCAGTGAGCCAACTTACAATAAGTTAGGGGCCATCTGAATTCTATTTCTCCTAGCCAACTAGTCTTCTTTTCTCCTCTCAACCCAGTATGTGCGTCCAAGGACAGTCTTCTAGCTAACATAACCATCCTCATTTCCCTGCCTATAACTTTGCCTTGAAACCTGCTCTCCTGCTTCCCTTCCATCAGGAGAGATGCCCCCCACTTCCTTGGGACAGAGCTTAGATAAGAGAGGTGGAGGTCTGCTGACCACAAGGGACATTTTATCTTTTGCTAGGTGATTGAACTTCCTTCTCAAAGTGATGAGTAGCTGTTGAAAGTTTTTAACAAAGAATGTAAATTGAGTAGCAGCCTGGATTAGAGGAAAAGTAAAGGGAGGGAGGCTCAGAGATGAAGCAATAGACCTGACGGGTGATGAGAAGACTAAAAAGCAGATTTGGGAAGTTAAATTTATGAGGACAGAAAACTGACTCTGGATTAACTAGGGGAAAAATTAGTCAAAGAAATATTTGGTAATATTTCCCAAAATTTGCTCTCTGGGTCTTATTGACTTTCAATTTATTTAAGAAAGAATTTTACAATCAAATAATTTTGAAAACTGTTGAATGACATTTTAACTTTTAAGTTAAAGAGGTTTCTCAAGTGTATTTACATGGCACAATATAACTGTAAGTACCTACAAGTACTAGAATGAAGACTGTCTTACATTTATTTAACTACAGAGTTCCTGCCCACAGTCGTCAACCAGAGAAGATATACTTACCCTCTCCAGAAATGATTACAAGAAAGGGTTGGGAAATGCTTCTTTAGTGTGCCTAGTTTTACTTCTGAGAATAATGAAAGCAAAATGGTTATAACAATTGGTAACACAGAGGGTAGTAGAATTATAAGTTTCATTTTGGAATTTGAAGTAACATGAATACTGTAACTCCCAGTATTAAGTAGCACATTTATAACTCGGAAGAAAGATCAGGATAGAGACCCAGATCTGCCACTCTTTAGCATGGAACAGATACTTTAAAGACAGCACAGCAGAGACCCAGAAGGAGAGGATAGAGAGAAAATGGGTATGTGAGGAGGGCGCAGTAACTTGAAGATGCTATGACCAAAAATAATTTCAAACTTATTGAAAAGCAACAACCCAAAAATCCAGGAAGTACAGAAAGAGATAAAATCAAAGAAAATCACATCGGATGTAATTAAGGTCAAATTGATTAAAAAAAATCTTAAGACACCAAGGGAAAAAAAGAGGCAGTGAAAGAGGGGAACAAGCAAACAAAACAAATGTCTAGTTACAGAAACCTATGGCACTGTTTGTTCTGTGGGCTGGAGAGGGGAATGAAAGGGCACAAGGAACCTTCCACGGAGGACCCTGGGTTCTGACTGCACAAATACACAGTGCTATCAAAACGCAGAATGGTAGGGCCAGGGATTTAGCTCAGTGGCTCAAGGGCATGCCTGGTAAGTGCAAGGTCATGAGTTCAATCCCCAGTAGCAAAAAAAAATTTAAATTACAAAAAGGCAAAATGGTGATCTTAAGACCAATACACTGTGTAAGTACGTAATTTGCCTTAGTAAGTGCGTAAGAGCAGTATCATAGGGAAGAAAGGCAGGAAAGGAGGACATGCAATATGGGAAAAGGCTGGAAACAAGGAACAGGGTGCTCTAAAGTTAGCACCTGGGGAGAAGTCAGGCTGAACAATTCGGAACAAGGGGAGTCAGTGCTGCCAGCAGGATGATGAGCATTTGGATCCATGCAGTAGGCCATCAGCCTCTCAGATGGTTCTCAACCTTCCTGCCCATTAGAGTAGTCTGCCCAGCTCACCTGGCAGTGTGGCTGTGCATCCATATTTCTAATCTCCCAGGCCATTCAACATGTAGCAACATGCCTCTGACCAGGACAGGGGGCATTTCTGGCCCACCTGATCATCAGAATTACTTTAGAGCTTTTTAAACTGGGTTCCGGGGCAGGGCCCATATCAGTCTCCATCAGCTGCCAAAATAACATCGTACTCCTGACCTATAGCACATTTATTCTTTCACACTTCTGGAGCCCAGAAGTCTGGGATCAAGTTGTCATCAGGGATATGGTCCCACTGAATACTGTTGGAACAAATTTTTCTGGGCCTCCTGGTGATTGTGGTGGCTCTGGGAGATCTTGGGCTTATGGTCACATCACTGTTCTCTCTGCCTTTGTCATCACAGAGCTTGAAACTCTCCATTTCCCATCTCTTCTCTTCTAGGACACCTACCTCTGGAGTTAGGATCTCCCCCCACAATAACCCAAGAAGACCCCATCTAAGAATACTTAATTATATCACAAAAACTTCCCAAATGAGATCATAGTCACAGGGTCCATTTTCTCAGAACACAGACATGTCTGTTTGGAACATTCCAGGGCTGGGCCCAGGAATCTATGATCTTTATCAGAATGCTCAGTGATGCAGACAATTAGGAACAACTGGTCATGAGCTAGCCAAGACCCTGACGGCTTTCACAGCCACATTGTTCTCTGCTTCCTGCTTTGGTTTTGGTGCTGTAAGCAGACTGTCCTTTGACTGGGGGCATGCGTGGTCTTTGGCAGGGATGCAATAAACACATGATGGTGCGACAGCTGCTTCTCAACATGCAGCACAGGCTCTTTCTGCAGGACTCCAATCAGGCAAGTATCACCCCCTCCCCGGCTGCACTGCTCAGGGGTTCACTGCCATCTGCAGGCAACTTCAGGGTAGCTCACTTTTGAGGGCATTTAACCTGTCAGGGAGCTGAATTATTTAGTACCCCTGGTAAGAGCAAACAGGAAAGTACTTAATGCAGCTTACAATGAGCTCCTTATGTGCCCAAAGGAAAGAGCCAGGCAGGTGAGGGAAGGTTCGCATACTCCCTCCCCCAAGTGATTCTCTGCGTGCCCCAGGCCAAGCCCGTGAGAGCTGACTGTTGAGAAGTAGACAGAGTAACTAGTGCAGTACCAAAAATTGACAACGAAAACTTGATGAAAGAATAAGAATTATTTTTTATTAGTATATGTTTGCAGTACATGATTAATTCATCATGAGAAGTTAGTACATGTATATAAAATATCTCAATTTTTTTAATACTCTTCTCCATCCCTCCATCCCCTCAGAGAGGAAGAATTTTTAGAAAATAGAAAAAAACAAGAACAAAAAAAAAAAGTTCATGGAGATTTTTGTACCCCTAAAAACCATAAAAACCAGGTATACTATCCCATAGGTGTGGGGCTTTACAATATGGTTGAGCAGATGTTAGGAGCCTATATTAAAGCCAAAGGTCTCAGCACCATGAGAGGCTCAGGGAGGATCACTGAGCCCAGCCTGGGTTTGAGCCCAGCCTGGCAACTGAAAGGGTTAGTAAGATTGTATTGAAGAAGAAAAAAAAAAGGTGAAAAAAATGTTAGTAATGTTGTATTGGAAAAAAAAAAGGTGAAAAAAATGTAAAGGGAGGAGGATGTAGTCCAGTAGTGGAAAAAGAAAAAAAAAATAATAAAGTCAACCAAAGGAATCCCACAATAACCACCCAGTCACCCACCTGCTAAAATTAAAATGCACAGTGTTTCCTATTCAGAAATAGAACTCAGTCTTTGTTCACCTTAATGCTTTTTATAAATGTCCCCATAAATTCCTTTCAACATCATTGTCAGAGAAATATCCCAGATGTGATTTTTCTGCTTACCTAAAATGGACATTGGAAAGATTCTTTGGTTCTTTATGGAAATTATGACATTATGAAGAAATAGTCATAGAAACTAGCTGTTCATTTTGATTCAGAGCAGACCAGCCTTCAAATTTAAACATATTTTCAGAAGGATGAAAATTGAATTATTTAATGTGCTTAAATGGTTTAACTTAATTAGATTCTGTCTTTTGGTCAAAATACCTACCCAAAAAAAAATGAGGAAAAAGAAACTAAATCCTTGGCTTTAAAGGATTTTTAATATACCATTCAAATGTCTTATCTGAAATATATTGAGCAGAACTATCTGGAGAGGCATTAAAGCTGTTCTGCATAGCTTTTTAAAATCTTGTCATAGAGCTTAACTAAAAGTTATGCTATGGATTTACCAAGGGGAGGGAGAAATGGTTTCTTTTTGCTAAGAAATCTTTTTTTTTTTTTTTTTTGGTACTGGCAATTGAACTCATGACCTCATGCTTGCCAGGCAGGTGCTTATGTCACTGAGCTAAATCCCTGGCCCAAGAAATCTTTTTTTTTTATACATTACATTCTGTATAACATTTTCTCTTTTATTATTTCATCTTCTTTCACTGCCCTTGTTCATTACTAAGATTTTCCTTGCAGGAGTCCCATTCTGTCCTGCACTATTATTGTTTCCCTACTGAAGAAAGCATGAGCTCCTCAGCCTCTGCTGTGCAACAGAGGTGAAGGTCAAGTTCGTTCCTGTCTTCTTTTTGCACTCTGTGATAGACGCAAGACTGTCTTGCAAGTGGGAGGGAGAGAAGGGCCACCTCCCGCAGCTTTCTGTGTATGCATGGGAGTGGAAACATTATGTAGCCTACTTATTAGGTAGCTACATTCGCCCTCTTCATGGAAAGAAGTCTTCTAAAAAGCCCTAATACTCCCTTAAACATTAAGATAGTCTTAGGCTATGATTTGGAAATTATTAAAGTTATTATAATTGAGTAGTCAGGGACCCAGCTTTAGAGCTAGACAGAGCCAATTTCTCTCAACCTGAGTCTTGATTAATCTCCAAGTGACATTAAGACCCAGAAGGATTGTGAGGATTGGAGGCAAACACATTTATTCACCTGAACCTGAGAGCTGCATGCAATTCACAAGCTCAATGACCATGCACTGCAGTACAGTCCTGCTCTTCACTACAGGGTTCTGCACACAGCAGACCATATCTACGACAGCAGTCCCATATGACTGTACTGGAGCTGAAATGTCCCATCATCTAGTGAGATCTTAGCTGTTGTGACATTGTAGGACTTGTCACATTATAGTGTAATATATTACTCACCTGTTTGACCCTACATGCCACTCATATAAAAGTACAGCACGTACAATTATGGAGGGCACGTCATACTTAGTAATGATGGTAGTGACGATGTTACTGGTTTTTGTATTTACTATACATTTTATCATTATTTGAGAACATATGCCTATACGTGAACAGAATTAACTGTAAAACAGCCTCAGGCAGGTCCTTCAAGAGATATTCTAGAAGACATTGTTGTCAGAGGGGTGACAACTGCACTTATGTTATCATCCTTGAAGCCTTTCCAGTGAGATAAGATGAGGAAATGAAAGGCAATGATATTGATAATGTGGATCCTGAAGGCTTGGGCTAATGTTGGTATTTGTTCCTTAGCCTCTATTTAAAAATCTTTAAAGGTTATTTGTTTTGTGGGGGTTTTTTTTGTTGTTGTTGTTGTTAAAAAAAAATAGGCTATACCATGTAGTCTGGTAGTCCAGGTGTATTGTGGATTCTACCATCTAGGTTTGAAAAAGTATACTCTGATGTGCACACAAATAAGTCCTCACCTAACTCCTTCCCTAATTCCTCAGGATACATCCTTGCCATGATGTGATGTGAGACTGTGTTAGTAGTATCTACTTACCATACACATTCACTAAGACTAGAAGTTTCAGAATTGAATGCCACATTCCTTCTACACAGCAGAAATATGTGACCACAAGAATTCAAATTTATTTTCCAGGGACAGCCCAATCCATGTAACTCAGGTGTACAGTGTCAAATAAATCCAAAAGAATAATACAAAAGTGATACAAAAACTGGAGGGGGTAATCTCAACAGCAAAATGATATTTAACTCTTTTTTTACACACAGAAATTTCAGCCCTGATTTATTCTATTAAATTTTTTAAAGAACTATTTTGAAGCACAAGGTCATGAGTTCAGTTCCTGATACAAAAAAATAAAAATAAAATAAAATAAAGAACTGTCTTGTTTTCTTATTATTTACCTTCTCTGTCTTTCCTACTAGTTAGTGAAAACCATTTGTCTTGGTTGAAGACAAGCAAAAATCTAAATTAAATTAAAAATATAGTAATTTAATAGTTTTGCTTTATTCAGAAAATCTGTACTAACTTCATCATTTACCCAAAAGAGATGTATGTACCTTACAAAGAAATTATCCCTGTAATTTCCTTTCTCACTCAGCCCATTACAGAACATGCTGTCTCTCTTTCATTGCTGTAAGTTCTCAAACTTCTATGTCATAGATAACACTACAGATTTTAGCCTAGACCATTACAGTTACAATTACAGATGCCTCTGGAAAGGAATGGTGGTGCATGCCTATAATCCTTGCATTCTAAGAGGCTAAGGCAAGAGGATTGCAGGTTTTCAAGCCCAGTGTAGGCAATTTAACTACTTAGTAAGATCTTGTCTCAAAAGGAAAAAGGTCAGGTGTGGGGGAGGACTGGTGACATAGCTCGGTGTGAAGGCCCTGGTCTCAATCCTCACTACTACACAGGACAGAAAAATGTCTCTGAGCCAGTAGAGGAACAAGCAGTGAGCATGGAAACAGGGAAAAGAGTGGCAAACCATTTGAGTTAAACACACTGGATTTCAATATCAGGTGGTGCAGCACAGAGGACAGACAGATGATACTGGACTTCTGCATAGATCAAGACTGGAACCTTCCAAGCTTCCAGGCCTAGAAGCTATTTGGAAGGGAATAAGCAACCTGAGCATCATTCAGTGATGACGGATAGAGAGGAGTAATCTGGTAGATTCTGCAATCAATAGCTGACAGTGATGCCAAGTTACAGAGACAAGCTTCGCCACAAATGCCGTGGTCGTTGAAACAGTGTCCTTTGACACTGGAATTCGCCTGCAGCTGTAGATTGTGACGGAAACTAGAAACAGAATCTTTATAAATGCAATTAAGGTAAAGCTGGAAATAGAATCACACTGGGTAAGGGTGACCCTATATCAACAAGAGCATCCTTATTAAGACACAAAAAGGACATGCAGATGAAAGAAGACCAAGTGAAGATGGAAAAAAAATGTTTGGAGTGACACAGCCCCAAACCAAGGAAGATGAATGAATGCTAGGACCCCCCCAGCAGCTAGAAAAAGTCAAAGAAGCTTCCTAGACCTTTGGGAATGTTGTGTCCCTGCCCATGCCTTCCTTCTGGACTTTGACCTACAAAACTGTGAGAGAGCAAATTAGTTGTTTCAAGCCATTCACTTTGTTATAGCAGCCCCAGAAAACTAGTATAGAAGCTAAAACAATGATAACAAGAAGCTAATAGAAAGCAGGAGCCTGTGCTTTACAGGCATCGAGAAGAGAAAAAAAAGAGAGGAAAATCACTGGGGACCATCGAGAAAATGCTTTCCTGGAGTAGAGGGCACTGCAGTGAGCAATGGTGGGCAAAGAGCTCAACTCAGCTGCTGTAATTCCAGATCCCTGATGACTTAGGCAACTGCAAGGAGAAACTGTAATGGACATAACACAGAAAAGGTTGGGAGAGTCCAGAAAAGGACTTTACAGTAGAAAAGACCTTGTTATATACGAAGGCAACCAAAGACATACATACTTTCTCTAAGACTTGTGGCAGTGGTAAAGATGGTGGTAAAGGTGACTGAATCAATACATTAGTTTATCTTTTCCCCCGGTAGCATATCTTTTGTATTTCATGAAATCAAGCATGTAGCCCACCGAATGAGCATGTAAGTTTAGCCTCTGAAGGGCTGTGTATAAATTCCTGTCCTGTCAGGTGAACATCAGGCTGCCAGGAGGAGCTCATGGCTCCTTCCAATTGTGGCAGATGGAGGGGCGGATCACTGGAACTGCTGATGACTCCTGGGATCACAAAAAGGAGACTTGGAACATAGCATTGGTCAAGTGTGTTCTGTTGATTTCTCTAGAAAGTTCACACAATTTGAGATGCTCTGTGTTAGAGTTTTATCTAGATGTCTCATGTGCTCACAGGTGGGGCTTTTCCGACATGGTTGGATCTAAACTGTGTGAATATGAATTAAGGGTGTGTGATAACTAGATTAGTCCCCAGATTAAATTAGCATAGTTCTGGGTGTGGCTAGGTGGATTTACTGAAGCCGAAAGTCCCAACCTGAATGTGGGTGGCATCAATCAATAGGCTTATAGTCTGGATGGCATATAAGGGGACCCAAAGAAGGCATGCTCACCACTTCCTGCTGCCACAGACTGCTTCTCCTCTGCCCCTCTGCCATACCATCCCACCTTGGAGTCAGCCAGAAATCTCTAAAAACTGTGAGCTGAAATAAACTTCTTCCCATTTAACCTGTGAATGTTGGGTGTTTTGCCCCAGCAAGAAGAAACTAAGACACCTGCCAATTATGAGTAATACTACACATCTCCCATTCAAGGGACATTCTATTAAATAACTGTTCTATAATGTTCAAAAATGTCTAGGTCATAACAGTCAAGGAAAATTAAAACTGAGAAACTTAGATTGAAAGAGATCAAAGAGACATGATAATCAAACATAATACTTGACTCTGAGCTGGGTTGTTTTATGTTAACAGACAATATTGGAACAACAGGTAAAATTTCAAGGAGTCTGCAGACCAGATAGTAGGACAGAATCAGGGTCAGGTTCCTGATGCTGACAGCTGGAAAGTGGTAATATAGAGGCATTTGTTTTCTAAGTCTGCTCTAACAAAATTATATGGACTGGGTGGCTTAAACCACAGATTTTTTTTTTTAGACAAAATCTCACTGTGCAGTTCCAAGTTATCCTGAACTTGCTATGTAGCCCAAGCAGGAGTCAAATTTGCAGTGCTCCTTCTGCCTCACTCAGCAGAACCTCAGCTTCCCCGGTGCTGGGATTAGAGTTGTGCACCAGCATTTCCGGCAAGATACAAAAATTTATTATCTCAGTTATGAAGTCTAAGTCTAAGATCAAGGTGTGGCCAGTTGGTTACTTCTAAAGCCTCTTTCTTTGGCTGGTAGACAGCCATTCTCACGTAGTTACACCTGTGTGTGTCCAAATGTCCTCTTCCTATAAGGACATCAATCCTAGATTAGGATCCTTAATGACCTCACTTTACCTTACTAAACTTTTAAAGTACAGTTTCCACATCGTATTGTCTCACTAGTGTGAGAAGTTGAAAGAAACAATATATGTGCATGTATATGTGTGTATTATAGTTAATATAGTTATACTGCTGATTTCTCTGAGTTCATTGAAGAGACAGGTTTATGCTGGTTCTGTGCAGACAACTGAATGCAGATGTCTTGCTCTCTGGGTGACTGATTTGAGGATGGCAATGCACAATGTATATACCATTGTTGTCCCCTGATTGTTGTGTTTTGTTTTGTTTGCTCATGTCCATGCGTGTGTGTGTGTGTGTGTGTGTGTGTGTGTGTTCTGGGAATGGAACCCAAGGACTCATAGATGCTAGGCAAGTGCTCTACCACAAAACTATCTCCAGCCCTTTTACATTATTTTTTATTTTGAGAAGTGTCTAACAAGTTGTCCAGGCTGGCCTTGAACTTTCAATCCTCCTGCCTCAGCCTCATGAGTAGCTGAAATTACTTGTGTGCACCACCACATCTGGCTCTTTACCTCTTAGAGGGTGTGTGTGGCCCATCCAAGGGGAATTCCCGTTGAGATTGGGTCAGATTTAGCTTCCTGCTCATCTGTCTGGTCTTGTCTCTTTTACTCTTTGTTCCTTTCCTGCCTCCCTTTGTGATAATAAAATAGTTCTTTGTTTTTTGTTTTTTTGTTGTTGTTGTTGTTGTTGCTGTTGTTTTTTGTACCTGGGATCAAACTCACGACCTCGTGCTTGCTTGCCAGGCAGGCACCTAAGCCACTGAGCTAAATCCCCCACCCATTAATAGAATATTTCTAGTATTCCATAATCTTCCTATTATGTGTTTGCAGGTATTTTAGTGATGGCTCCAGAAACTGAGTAAGCATTTGAACATAACGAAATTGATTTTTTGTTTGTTTTTTGTGTTTGTTTGGTTGGTTTTGGAAATAGGGTCTCAGTATGTTCAGGCTGGCCTTGAACTCACTACTTAATCTAGGTTGCGCTCAAACTCTTCGCAATCCTCCTGCTTCAGCCTACAAGTGTGCTGAAATTCCAGACGTGCCCACCACTCCCTGCATGTGTTATGTCTATAACCTAAATGAGACATAGGTACACCCAGGATGAGGTCCCCAAAATGCTCCAGGCTGTGCTTGATTTAAGGATTGTTGTGTTTTGAAATTTTGGGGTTTTTTCTTTTTTTTCTCTTTGAAATAAAATGAATTTAGCCGGGTGTGGTGGCTCACACCTGTAATCCCAGCACTCGGGAGGATCATTGCGAGTTCAAGACCAGCCTGGGCTACAGTGTGAGCTCAAGGCCAGCCTGAACTGCATAGTGAGACCCTGTCTCAAAAAAGACAAAAAAAAAAAAAAAAGAAAGAAAGAAAAGAAAAAAGAAATAAAATGAATTTGAAAAAAATTAAAATAATGTACGGTTTCTAAATACAGTCACTTTCTGAGACACTGGAGGCTGGAACTTCAAAATATGAACTTGGTAGGGATGAAGGAGGGTCACAATACAATTCAGAGAAGTGGAAGGATATCCTCTCTGGCAGGAAATACATACTAAAGTATGTAGGATTGGGCATTATACCAGCAGCTTATTCCCAAGTGGTGCTGAAGAAAAAAAGAGTTCTTTCATTGTACTTCTGACTTTTCTGTAAGATTTTTTTTCAAAAAAAAAAAATCAAGAGAGAAAAATAACCCAGTGGGTGGGGAGGTGAGTTTACCACATTTAGTTAAATGAAATGGCAGCACTCTGACACCTCAGTTCTGAATTTATCCAAGCTCTTCCATCTTTTTCCAAGGTAAATGTTTCACTGAGCAGAGCACCCTTTTGATAATCTATTGTCATCAATATGTTGGTAGGACTTCTTAATATTCTGAAAGAAAACAATCTTGGAAAGTCTGAAATATTTACAACCTTCTGTCTCTTTAACCTCACCTGAGGAAAATTCTCATCTGCACATGAATGTTCTTTGGCTTTGGGGAACAGAGGTAAAGAGCAATAGAAAAGCTAAAAAATTAGAAGGCAAGAATTAAAGCACAATGCTCTTTGGAGAGCAGTTACAAGGATATTGCATTCCCTGCAGGAGGAAAAATCTTTGTGTTTTTCACTCAAACATCTTGGGCTGATATCACAAGTCTTATTAGTTGGATTCTGCAGTCCAATCAGTCCAACTGATTCTGCCCATTACTTCTCTTAATTTCATACACATCTCCTCTCTGTCTCTCATCCCCATTACCTCGTATCCAGGGAAAATGCCTCACTTTGTACACTATTATCATCACATGGGACCACTGCACAGCAATGTCACCCTGTTGTGCGATTGTTAACTCCTTCACATCTGTGAGAAGGCTGGCTCTCATGGAGAGGCTGCACTTGCCTTATTCTAATATGAATACTCTATCCACAACCTAACTTGCTGACCTCTGTGCTAGGAACTGCCAGCAACTTGACTATAGACAACCCTTTTGCTACTCCACATGCTTTCTCCATGTCCATCTGAGCTAATAACAATACTGCAATGATAATAGGCACAAGCCATCAAGAGATTCCACCATGGCACCACAAGCGACACTTGAGACTTCACAGGTTCTCTATCTAGGCTTTGCCTGGAAGCAGATGGGAGGGCTGGGGTGCTTTTCAAACCTTGAGTGTGCTTTGAGAAGTGTATCCTGTGTTTTAATTTCATTCCTTGTCATATCAGTACACTCTGTTTAAAAGCAGACCCTTCATTATTGGGGAGGTGGCCCAGGAGATACCAGTATGGGGAGGAAGTGAGATGAAGAGAGAGAGAGAGAGAGAGAAAGAAAGAGAGAGAGAGAGAGAGAAGGGAAAAAAGGAAAGGCTTGCCTGGCAAGAGAAGAGGTTGCCACTTTTGGCTACTGAGGTTCAGCTCTGTGGGACCTCTGAAAGATGCTGCAGGACTTGTTCATGTCAAGGGCCGGGGCTGGGATGTGTGTCCTGGGATTAAGCGTATATGATCAGTTCACTGCCTAAGTTTGGCACTGCCCTAATCCTAGCAGCCTAAATAGAGTATAACAGGGTTAGAAAGAAATTGTTAAAGTTGGTTGTTGATTTTGCTATCTTCCATCCACCACAATCTGTTCTGCTCTGCAAAGCCATCCTACCCTGGAGACAACCTAACATAGACTAAAACTTCTGTGCACAATGAGCTAAATAAACCTTACCTCCCTTAACTTTGAGTATCAGGTATTTTGTCTCAGCAATGAGAGGAAGTTACTAAGACAGTAAGCTACTTTCCCCGATGAAACTGGGCAATAGTTTTCAAGGTCCTAATGCTAAATTAAATTAATTAAAAGTTAATCAAGTTAAGTTGAATAAAATCAGCTAATATTGAAATAAAATCAATTTCAAATAATTTATATATTTTATTTCCTCTAAGACCTACCTTTTTTTATTTCTGAATCTGTCTTGAAAGCTATACCCTCAGGCCAGGGATTTAGCTCAGCAGCATAAACGCATGCCTGGCAAGAGCAAGATTGTGAGTTCAATCCCCGGTACCAAAAAAAAAAAAAAAAAAAAGAAACAAAGAAAGCTATACCTCTAATGTTTTAGTAATTCACACATTGCTTATTAACTATCATTCCATGATCAGTTTTTTGAGTTTCCTTTAAGAAGCTGATAGTTTTTGTGCTTGTGTTATGGTTTGTGCCTGGGTGGCCTCATAAGTCTCATGCAGTCGTGGAGGTGGCTGAATCTAGTATTTGAGACTGGTTCATTGTCTAGCACTGGGATTGATGGTGTGAATGTTGCACCCACCCAAGGATAGAACTGGTATACAATAAAAGGGAGGGAAGAAGGGATGTTTTTACCATTTTTGCCCTTTGCGCTCTTGTTGTTTGCAGCTGCCATGATCAGCTGCCCCTGTGCCTTACCACCCTGCTTTGGAGCCAGCTGAGTATGGACTGAAACCTCCAAAAACTGTAAGAATAAACCTATTCTTCCTTCATGTTGGGTATGAGGTATTTTGAAATGTAACTGAGACATCACAGCAGACTGATGTCCAGATTTTGATCGAATAATTTTTTAAAACCCCTAAGAGTCTGCTAGAGAGCAATTTTTGTGTTTGATTCTATAGCAATAACAAGCATATCATGAATATTTAATATGCTAACTTGCCTTTTGTTAATCATCTTACATAGTATTTTCAAAAGACAGATGAGGTAAGTGCTATTAATTTAACAGATGAGACAATCAAAGTGTAGGGTAAGGAAGCAATCTGTGCAAGGTCATCAGACCACAGCTTTATAGCCCAGGACCTTAAAAAGTCTTCATTGCGGAGGCCTGGGCCCATCCTCATCCCTCTCTCCACTGTATTATGTGTATCACCATTCTCAGTGTTGCTCCTGTTCTTTAGCTCTATGCACTTATTTTTATAATCTCACCATTGATATAAATGTGGAGTAAACCAAGGTGCTGATCTTGCACTTGAACCCCGCTCATCTTTGCTGGACTTTGATGCAGTTCCTCTGGCAGCTGCTTGAGAGGACCATTGCTTCATGGGTTTTGAAGCTCTGTTGTGGTGCATATCTACACATGTGGTGGTTCTGTCTTCCTGCTGGATTGACCTTGATAATGTCAAGAGATGTCCTGATGTATCTCTTGTATTTTGCATTGAAATCTATTTATTGTGTTTATTGATTGTATATGAATACATCCTATCTCCTTCTCTCCTCCTATTTTTGCTCCTTTTCTTCCCCTTTTTCCTCTTTTGGGTTACCTGGATGTGTTAACAAATACTATAAAATCAAGGCTATTAAAGGTGAATCTTAAAGCTCGTGTCCCAATTCTCTGCAGGTGAGAATCACATTCACTGTAACCTTCAAACTAGAAGTCCAGTCATGTGCAGCGACAACCTTAATGTTTTGTTTTTGTTTTTGTTTTTGGTTTTTTTTGGCACAGCTGTCCTATCTTTGCACTCTTTGCCTTGTAAAAATTCATTCATAAGCCTCCTTGATCTCACACTTATTTTTCTGCTTTCAGAGAAAACAATAACCGTTCCTTCCATATCGTTCCCTAGTCTCCCTCTCTCACCCTCTATCTCCTCCCTTTACTTCTTTTCCTCTGTGCCTCAGCTGGTTTCACCTTATATGAAATTCATGCCACACATCTATTAAATTAATTTGAACCTTTTTTTTAAATTGAAAAAAATTATAACAAGTGAAATCTTATTTATCTTTAAATTATTTCATTGTGAAATTCTTCAGGTATACAAAAAAGGTACAATAAGAAACACTCAGGTGCCCTTATCTAGCCTAAGAAATAAAATGGTCTTTGAGCTCTTATCTTCTTGACTTAGTCCAATTTTCCTTCTTTGCCATTCTCAAAACTGCTCTGTGTAGCTAAATCCAGCTATCCCACTGCCAATGGTATCCCTAATCTACTAGTAGACATAGTAACTGTTGAGATATTGCCTTCTCTCAGCTTTTATAATGCTGTTCTCACCAACTTCCTGCAACCTCTCTGCTGCCCTTCACCATCACCTCTGCTGGTTCATTCTCTTCTCTCCATCCTTTAAATATTGGGAGCCTCATGCCCTCATCCACACCCCTCTATGCTGACACCTGTACCTTGGTTGATCTTTTGATTCCATGACCTTTAATAACATTCGTATCTGACTCATGTTCATCTGCAGCACTGAGGCTGTTTTTAGCAACAGATTAGATGACATCTCTGCTTGAATATCTGGTGGACATCTTCAATATTAGCATGCAAAACGAAACACTGAATTTCTACTACTAGAAAATCCTTTCTTCCAGCTTTCTCCACCTTAATGAGTGGCATCACTTTTTACAGAGCCATAACACTGTTAGGGATCACCATAGGAAAGAGAAAAAGTCAGACTCCAAGACCCTATTAGAAACATGATTATGTTTTCTCCTGGGACAGCCAGGGGCTTAAAACTTTTTCTATGACTCTTTAGTTGGGCCTATAAATACCCAATAGATCATGAAAAGCAGAGCAATCTTTGGTTTTCATTTTATATCCTTTGTTACTGTAAATCTTGGGTCAAATATCTTCTGAGCTCTACATAGAGATGTGTCAATCATTTAGGGAGTGTCTGTTTAAAAGTTAGCAAAACAAGGTGAATTAACCCTGAATTTACATATTCCCAACTGATTCAATACTGAGGACACCAAGATAGGGGATTTCCAGGGTGACTATCCCTCAGCCCCTTTTAAATCTGAGGGTACCAAGATAAGAGGTTTACAAAAGCAGCTACACCGGAAGTCTGGAGCCATTGTCTAAACCTGTGATCAACTGGATTCCAGGAAAGCAGGAGTCCAGCATGATTTGGACCATGACAGAGACAATCCTTTCCTGGAAAAAAGCATCCCCCAGGCACAAAGATTCTAGAACTAGGACACCAGAATTAAAATAATGATCAACCAGACACCAGTCTACTAGCTGCCTCTTGAAAGCTGGTCTCCTACATTTGCAAGTGGGCTGATTTGAACTCCTGCCTGACAGTGTGCCCCCTGCAAGTATCTAACGTGGAGCCCTTTCCTCTAATCCTTCTAATTTTCCAATTAAAGCTTTTTTTTCCTGTAAAGTTGTGCTTTAGTTTTAATTTCCATTTCTGCTAAAGCAAGGACCCACAATAGCCAGCAACACCATTTTTACCCACAAGGTGAAGACTGAACATAGATAAATTAGGTATATTACACAATAATACACTAATCATGGCAAATACTTACTTTGTTTTGTAATTTTCATAAGGAGGAAAATTGAGTGCCATTAGACTTTAGAAGGGTTTTTTCCTTTTTTTGTTTGTTTGTTTGTTTGTTTGTTTTTTGTTTGGCTGATAATGTCATGATCTAAGATAATGTCATGATCTAAGATAAAATATTTTCCAGATGTCAGAAAACAAAACTGGGTCAGAAAATGGAAAATAAAGCTGACAGGAAATGAGAAAAATGTGTTATTGTCACTGAGGTCCCTTTCAGAGGCCTGAATATGAGCTCTGATTATAAGAAGTTATTGCCTACCCATGATAAGAAGCAAGAAAAAAGCCCATAAAATTTTTGAAATGAGTTAATTCACAAGGACAACAAATGTACGTCTCCCCATTGAGTACACAGAAGCACTCTAGTATACAAAGGTAGTAGAACAAAAGCCAGGAAATATGCACATGAAAATTTACCATGAGTTGTGCTCACCAGGTGAGACTGGAGATTAGGGAGTGGCAAACTGGCTGGGAAAGTGGGTGTGGCTTGTCAGTTACAAAGTTCCAGGACACCTGTGCAGAATAGGTCCCACAGTCCTGCTTGTAGAATCAATCAGAAAGTGCTGTCTTCATTTCTTCTCATGAAAACCCAAGCAGGTCTTGTTTGTTTGTTTTGTTGGGGCTTTTTTGTTTCTTGCCTTGTAGTACAAATTGGCCTTAATCCCACTACTTAGCCCAGGCTGACCTCAAGCTCACAGTGATCCTCCTGTTTCAGACTACCAAGTGTACCACCACACCTGGCTCCAAGCAGGTTTTTGATGGGACAGTTTAGAACTGATGTCAGCTTGAGGAGTGAGAGGTGCAAAAGACCATCTCTGTGTGAGCACTGTGTTTTCTCTGTCACAGTGGTCCGTTCTCAACTGGTAGAGTGTATTTCTTTTTCTATGTTTAATTGGAGCAAACTCATTCTATAGAGCATGTTTCTTGTTTTACATACCTTTAATAAATATAAATCCTCATTATCTTTTATGCTTATTTTGATCAATACTTTGTTCTGGACAGAAAGAACCTAGAAATCACCTTTAGAAGACTTTCAGCACCACCAAACTTGGTAAACTATGGAAAATCTGGTTCTGTTGAAACCTCCTTGGCACCAGCGCCGGAGTTTACACTCAGCATAAGCAAGCTGGAGAAATAGCTTACTTGGTTTTTAAAAATCTTTATTTTTAAAGATACCTTTAACCTCTCTTATTATTACATGAATTCTAGGAAATAAGTGGAATGTCAGAAAGGGGAAAGACTTTTAGAATGGTGAGTTTTATTAGAACATAGCAGACAAAAGAAACATTAGCTCACTCTGTCTACTTCCTTGTCCACTATAACTGACAAATTTCACAAAATATCAACAGCATTTCCTGGCCACCGTAGCTTTATGCAGTATATGCCCCCCCAAAAAAAGACCCTTCAAAATACAATATAGAAATATATGCCCTTGTAAATGCAAAGGCCTATTATGCTTTCAATTTAGAAATTTATCCTGGAACTGAGCCATCAGGTCTCATTTGTATAGTGATAAACCCATGACATCATGAACAGACTTGTTGCTCCCATCTCCCAAAGTAATCAGAATATGACATATAACAGTTGGTTTACTGATTTCCAATTGATACTACATTTGCTAACAGAGCACAAGTTGACCAGTACAAGAACTGTACACAGGAACAAAGCATAAATTCCAAATGAAATGTTGAGATTTCAAAACAGAGAATTGTATAGTATGATCTTTGGATTTCAGAAAGACATAACGCTTTCCTCATATATGACAAAGAAAAACAAACTGGTATTGCTGATGTCAACATTTCACTATGATAGAAATATTTATAAGGAAACCTCAACCAAGGGGAAAGCTGAGACGGAAACTGTCCACAATAAAACTAAAGATGGAGTAGACGTTGCTGATGAGTTATGCAGCAACTGTGATGTCACTTAAAACACACAGAATTTGCCAGTGGTTATGTTTTACTCAATCCTAAACATGGGTAGCATGAATACTTTGATAGCTTGTGAAGAAAATACCAAATGCAAAATAACAAGTAGCATAAATATTAGTTTGATAGTTTACAAAGAAAATAACAATTGCAAAATACCTTCAGAACTTTTCTTAAAGGATTGGGAACAGAACAGACTATTTAAAGCAGAGGAAAAACAAAATGTTGCTGCCCAGAGAACTATGCAAAAAAAAAAAAAAAATGTGGACCACACTGGTAAACTGACAAGTGAACAAACAGCCACAGCACCCCAAAGACCTGCTGTGACAACAGGAAAATCAAAAAGATGCTAACTGTGCCCTACAAAAAAGGACAGCAAGACAAAACATATGTGCTGTTAGTGTAAACAGTACTCATGGAAGGAACATGCAGTTTTCAAGTGTGAAGACTGCCTTGGGTGTGACCAATAAAGCAATGACTTTTATTGTAGAGTTCTATTGGTATTTTCACTGTAGTTCACACAAGCTTTTATTTCTGATGTTATCTCTTAGGTTTTGTAAGCAAGTAAACAGACCATGTGAAAATATTGATGTCTATTCTATACACTCATTAGATATTTGATGTTTTATTTTATTAATATCTTATTTCCCTGATACATGTGCATTGTACAACATAGTAGAAAGCTTATGACAAAACAGGAAGAGAAGAGAAGAATCTAGAATGGCCTGCCACATGGGTAGCTTGGCATAACTGACACCATCTTGAGCCCTGCATTTAACTAGTATCCTGTATTTGACCCAGGAAAATGGAAAATTACTCAGGGTACAAGTCCCATGAGAAAAGCAGAATGAGCTGTACCCACAAGAGAAAAATTAACCTGCTCAACAAAAGAAGTAGGATACAGGTGTCAACTAAAAATTAATGTAAGATTCTAGCTAAATTGTTTCCAACAGGATGTCTTTTTGTGGTTTTCCGTTTAAAAGCTTTGTAATTTTCCAGTTTGTGGCTACTGAGCTCAGCTAATTAAATTCCAAATGTATCAATTTGGCTGCTTGGATTCCTATATTGTTTATAAACTCACTTCACCACAGAGGAAAGGAAAGCTAAGCACATGTGCTGTCAGTGTAAGTGATACGTGTGTATGGAACACGCTCTTGTCATGTGTGCAGACTGCCTTAGGTGTGATAATTGAAACAAAGACTTTTTTTTGCAGAGTACTATTGGCATTTTCATTGTAGTTCATACAGGGATTTATTTCTATTGTTCCTTTTTAGACTTTGTACACCAAAAGCCAGTCAGGTTTTTATTTGTTTTATAAACAATAAATATTAAAAATGCAATACTTTATTTTTGTGATTTTTCCTGTTAAGTACTCATTGTTTAATATAGTACAACTCATAAAATTAAAATTAGTGATTCATCAATAGAAATATTCTA
Organism: Hydrochoerus hydrochaeris; assembly: GCA_004027455.1. Taxonomy (NCBI): domain Eukaryota; kingdom Metazoa; phylum Chordata; class Mammalia; order Rodentia; family Hydrochaeridae; genus Hydrochoerus; species Hydrochoerus hydrochaeris. Next base: position 158,250 of record PVLA01001995.1, on the reverse strand, counting down.
AAGAATAAATGAGATTTGACACACCCATGAGTATTAGCCTTTATAATAAAAATAAAAAATGTGTCATGCCCCACGAGCTAGTGGAAGTAATATTAAAGAAATGCTTGATGTCATATATGCAGAGTTGTGCTTTAGAAATTATTCTCAAAGTCAAAGAATGACTTCTAGGGAACAGCAAGCAGAAAGTAAGAATAGGAAAATTTATTGGAGGAAAAAAATGGGGAATAGGAATGGCGAAATGGAAGGATGGGGAATGGGAACAGCTCCTGAGGATCACAGGGGTCCCAAATGAGTTGCCAAGGAGCTCACAGCTCAAAGGAAGTTTTATAGTAAAATCATGAGATGGGTACAATGTGGGTCAACCAATATTGCAAGTATAGTCACTTAGACAATATTGATCTAATAGTAGCAAGGATACGTGGGTGACAACGTTAGCCTTGGCAGATAATCTGTAGTTTTAGTCTTATCTTTAGTCTTAGTAGTTTTAATCTTAGTTTTAATAGGAGGAGAGGATAGACCACCTCTAATGAGATAATTGGAAATCTCAAAAGCGTGATAGCAATAAATCCAAGCCTCCAGTCATCCTTTAGGGAAATGTGTAAAATTAGCCATTGTGACTTTAATTTTAAGGTGCCCCTCCAGCCACAGTCCCAATGGATTCTCATCTTCTGCAATAGAGTTGGGTGACCCACCATATTCATGAAAATTTTAAAGTAGACAGTAAACTAGAACTTTTCACAAAGCGTAAACTTCCTCAGGCAGCAGGAGATGCAGCCCACTCCCTAAAGGCAGTTGACCCCACTCCCTTTGTGACTTTAGGTTGAGGCCTTGCCTTCTTCAGATGCATCTGTAGTCATAATTCTGATGTCTTTGCTTCTCACTGAACTCCTTGAGCGCTCAGTCCCTCTCTGGATGTCATTAATTTCTATAACCTAGTTACTTATAGTAACACTATGACCCAATGTTTCTCTAGTCTTTCCAGTATCACGGGTGATGGGGTCACAGATGGGTTTCCAGGTTCTTGTGCATGATGAACTAAGAGTTGGATGTTGCACACAATGGTAAAGAGAATGAAGCTAAGTTTAATGAAGTTTAAAAGTGGAAAGTATGCTCAGAGTGAGAAGGCTCATGCTGGCATAAGTGGAAGGAATCTGGCATGGGCACCGGATGCATGGCTAGTGCAGTACATATGTCTCCTGCCCTGGAATTTTAGGAAGCTTTCCAGGTGGGCCTCTTATAGATAGCTAAATTAGACAAATTAGAGGCATTCAGACAGGACTAGGCCCTCGAGGAAGTCAGTGTAGATGAGAATGCATCAAAAATGTGTCTGGAGGCACATCTAAAAATTAAAGTCACAACAGCCAGATTTCCATACTTTCCTAAGTAATGAACAGCAGGTTTGGGATTATTGCTATCACCCTTTTGAGATTTCCCATGATCTCATTAGGGGTGGGCCATCCTTTCCCATCCACTAAGACTCAAAGGAAGACTAAAACTACTAAGACTAAATAAATAAATAAATAAATAAATAAATAAATAAAACTACTAAGGCTAAAGACAAGACCTAAACTATAGATTATTGACCAAGTTAATGATGTCATCCATGTACACTTGGTATGTGACTTCCTTCCCCATCGGATCAATATTACCTAAGTGACTATACTTGTAATCTTATTGGTTGACCATAATTTTGTCCCACCTTCTGATTTTGCTCTTTGAGAAGTGATTCATTGGCAACCCATTTGGGACCCCTCCTGTCTCTCAGGAGCTATTCCTATTCACCATTCCTTGTCCCTAGTAAATTTTCCTACTCTTAACCCCTGTTGTGCTTTAGAAATTATTCTTCAACTTCAGGAAACACAAACTCCGCATATCAGTCACCTAGCACATTGGGAGTTGCACTAATTTCCCCTATATCATTTGGAGATTCTGTATCAGGCCCTGGGGGCTCTGTTATTTTCATCTCTGCTCTAGGTAATGGCCCTTAGGAGAAAGATTAAGAAGGCCAGCCCTGGTACATTGCTGAGGTTTAGATGCATAGAGGGAGGTGATGGATGCCATAGCCCCTAATTATACTACCTACTTCATTCCTGCCACAAGACCTGGTTTCTGAAAATTTTTTAAGGGTTACAAAGAGAGGATTATCCATCTTCTGTAGCTACTTCTGGCTGAATAGGGGCACTGGCCCTGTCACCAAGATGGGTCTGACTGAGCATCCTGAAAACTGAAAGAAGGAGTTTAGCTTACCCCTTTAAAATAAGAATGCAGGTATACTGACTCCCACCATGGAAAAAGAAGTCTTAGGATGTAAAGAGGTATTAAAAGGACTTATTACAGGTAGACACAGGACACACTCAAGAGCAAGGGTGAGAGTGCTCAAAGAAAGGAGGCAGAGTACAGATGAGCATTGGTGTGTTTGGGGAGATGGAAACTGTGGACTTCAGTGATCTGTGGTCTCAGGCTCAGGCTCAGGCTCTCTTACAGGATGGAAGAGGTTGGCCCACCCCTATTGAGATAATGCTCTATTCCTATGGGAAATTCCCAAAAGGGGGGTCCGTTCATGGGTGAAAGAGGACCATTTGCAAGTAAAAAGGAGTGGGTGGGTCCTTTGCAACTGAAAAGAAGTCACCCAGGTTTGGGGTTTGGAGAGAAGGAAAAAATTGAGCTGGGCTTGTGTTTGGAAGCTGTCATTTTGCTTTAAATAAAGTTTTTAAACTCTCAACTACCTTTTCTTCTTTCTACCTAGCTTTGTTTCTTCTATCCTACCTCAGCTCTTCCTATACAGAGATCAAGGGACTCTTTCTCTCTCAGGCCTAAGGTTTCAAGGGAGCCATGCTCTTTCCCTGAGCTATAGATGTGGAGGCAGGCTTTGGTCCTTGGCTCAGCCATCAGTAGTCTAAAAGCTGTTAAATAAGAAGAAACGGGGCTGGGAACATAGCTCAGTAGCACAGCACCTGCCTGGCAAGTACAAGATCCTGAGTTTTAGTCCCAGTACCATAGAAGAAAGAAAGAGAGAAAGAAAGAAGGAAAGAGAGAGAGAGAGAGAGAGAGAGAGAGAGAAGGAAAAAAGAAAAGAAAAAACAAAAGGAAAAAGCGAGCAGGGGATGGTGGTGCACACCTGTAATCTCAGGACTCTGGAGGCTGAGGCTGGAGGATCTGTGTGAGTTTGAGACCAGCCTGGGCTAAAAAGTGAGTTCAAGGCCAGCCTGAACTGCACAGTGAAACCACATCTCAAAAAGACTAAAAGGAAAAAAAAAGAGAGAGAAAAATAGATTTAACTAAGAGAATAAGTATGCATGTTCTAAATAATAAAGATATGAGGAGCATTAATAAAGGATATTGATCTCAGCAACAACAACAACAAAAAAGTAACTAAGATATAGGGTTAATGGGAATAGAAAAGAAGGCATCCTTGAAATCAAGGGCAGAGAACCAGTTAGTGTCTCCTAGAATCTGTGCAGGGAGGATGTATGGATCTGCTACCACTGTCTTGTTCATGATCCTGAGATCTTATTCAAGGCAATATTCCCCCCAAAAGCTTGACTACCAGTGAAATGGGTGTGTACAAGAGGCTGGCATGCCCCAGCAACCCTGTAATCAAAAATTTATCAGTAATAGCCTAACTTTTCTTTTAAGGTAATACTACCTTCTGTGAGGGTATAGATTAGGGTCCCTCATCTGAACAATTCCTCAAGTGGCCTTGATACTTGCCCTGGGGTGTCATTATGTTACAAGCAGCTGAGTTAGTTAGAAATATTATAGGCAGTCAGACAGGGCTGAACCCTGAGAGGAGCCAATACAGAAGTAGAGATACCTTGTGACTTCTGAGGAGGCAGGCATCTCCTGCTGTGGGCCAGATCTCAAGACAAAAGGCAAAGCAAATACACCCACATCCTAAGGATTAGTATTCTAAATAGCTCTCTATCACCCGAGGAGGTCAGGAGTCACCATCCCACCCCTACAGGAAGAGTCACTACTGTTAAGCATGCCCGCTTACTAATGACTTGCTTCCCCATTTGTTCCTGATTTAATCAATTTTACCTGAGCAATTAAGCTTATTGGCTAACCATAGTTCTGTTCCACTTTATGCCCATCTGCCTTGTGAGTTCCCAGTTTTCCCTATCTCAAACCTGTCTCACCCCATGATTTTACTCTATAAAAGTCCCTGGAAAAGACATAGTCATTGGCAACCCACTTGCTCAGGACCCCTTCTGTCTCTCTTAGACAGAAGCTTTCTTTCTCTCAATAAATATATTCTGCTCTTAACCTCCATTCTGCCTAAAATTCATTCTTCGATTTTAGGGAACACAAACTTGCACTGGACATCTACTAGGTTAGGAGTTCATTTCTCTGTATCAATTATACCATGCTCGAGAATTCACACCTGGCAGAGGATGGAACCAGGATGGCCAGCTCCTTTCAACTAGAACATAGCTTATCAGAAGTTTGAATGGACAAGCTGCCGCTGCTCCATGGTAAGAACTTTCCGCATCTCCTGAGCTCTGCATCATGTTGGAACTTGGGGCACTGGGAGAACAGGCAGCCAGCTCACCGCCCTGGTAAGCGGCTGGGGGCCTGCCAGCTCACAAGCTAAGAATCAAACATACACACACACACACACCCCATCCCCATTAGCAAGTGGGAGCAGGAGGTCTGAGTAACTCTTGGGAGGATGAACGTATGCAGTGTGGCAAGTAAGGAGGATTTCCTTCTACCATCTCTTTGAAGGCAAATATTTTTATCACTGTTTTGCTCAGTTCTAATTAATGGTACTGCTCTATTCAATATTCTGTTTTTATAAGTTCAGTTTTTCCTTCCATTTTGATCTACCTGATTGAAATAACAGCTAATGTGAACAGAACGGGATGTACTATTGTGCCTATTGCTGTTGTCCTGGTGACCTGCTGTGAGGTTCTGTGCCAATTTCACTGCACTGTCTTGGATGGCTCTGATCTGTCTTGTTCTGCTGTATTTTGCTACCTTCAAAATAAAAAAAAATAGATAAAAAAGTAACAAGATACCTCCAAAAAACTCCCAACTCCACCGAAGCTGATCCATGGGGCATGGATGAGGAAAAACTCAAAAACAAAGCAACAGAATAATATAAGGTGATTAAAAAGTAAATAACAACAACAAAAACAAGTCAGTAAGGTATTGAGCAACCTGAAACAGGATATAACTAAACAGATAATGGACTTAAAAAGCAAAAGGAGGAAAAAAAGAGTGCCCTAAAGGATATAACTGCATTTATGTTTAAGTGTGTAGGATTAATAACCATGTTGCTAAGTTTCTGTTGGATCATTGAACAGAACTGTTTTCAGCCTCACTGTTTGAATGTCCACTTTGTATGCTTTAGTTTTGTAACTTGAACAACTATGTCTAAGAAGACAATATATAATATATCAACTAGTGATTTCTTACTGTTTTTTTCCTGAAATTGTGTATTGTTTCTACCTCTTTTTCTGTTTTGCTTTTTTTCTCTTTAAATAAAATTTTAAAAATTTTTTCTTAAATTTTAAATTTTTAAAAATTTTATCAGAAGTTTGAATGACAGAGTGACCCTGAGCAGGAAGGGTATATCTCCTTCAATCACTGATATGAGGCATGTTGGTACTATTACAAAAGCAACTTAGAAAAGGAAATCACCCAAACAATTGTTTAGAATGGGTGTAAAGAAAACTGACTAGTTAACTACTTCAAGGTCCACAACAACTGAGAAATGGAATGAGAACTCACTCCAATGAAGTTATAATTAAAATACCCCAATATTGAGAAGCCTTGCCAGCAACATCCAGAGTTCCTAGGGCTCCTACAAGGAGATGAGGATGTCCTCGTGCATGTCCACATGTGCCGCTTTGAGTACACTGGTCACTGCCCAGGCATTTTGCCCTGGCCAGCATGGTGGTGGATTACCTTATCCCCTTCTGGGAATAAGAAAAGTCCCTCCTCCAGTGCCAAGGGTCTTCATCCATTTTCAAACAGGCTCAGCAAGGACTCAGATTTTTTTTTAAACCCATTTTATTCCAATTAGAAAATAAAGGAAGCAAAAACTAAAACAAAATTTCAAAACTTGTCAATCAGGGAAAACCATGGTGTACATACATTGCACATTGTCATCCCCAAATCATTCACCCAGAGCACAAGACATTTGCATTCAATTGTCCAAACAATGCTAGCACAAATGTTTCTCTTCAGTGAACTCAGAGAAATTGGTAGTATAACTGTATTATATATATACACACATACATACATACATACATACACATATATATGTTGTTTCTTTCAGTTTCTCACACTAGTGAAACAATTTATTTCACTTATGAATATGGTCTAAAGTTGCATTCATTTACCTACAAAAGTCTCCAGTTCATCCTTCTTTATGGCAGAGTAGTACTCCATTGTATAAAAATACCACCTCTTTTTTATTCTTTCTTCAGTTAATGGGCATTTAGGTCATTTTCAAGATCTGGCTATTATAAATTGTGCTGCTATAAATATGGGTGCACATATATCACTGTGGTGTGATGTTTTTAATTCTTTTGGGAAGATACCCAGAAGGGGAATACCCGGGTTGAATAGGACCTCCAATCCTAGTTTTCTCAGGAATCTCCACACTGATTTCCATAGTGGTTGCACCAGTCTGCATTCCCACCAATAGTGGAAAAGTTTTCCTTTTCCCCACAGCCCCTCTGGCATTTATCATTGCTTGATTACTTGATAATAGCCATTCTTTCCAAAGTGAGATAGAATCTCAGTGTTTAATTTGTGTCTCTCAAATGACCAGTGATATTGAACATTTTTTCATGTATTTATTTGCTGTTTGTATTTCTTCATCCAAGAAATGTGTATTCATCTCAGATGCTCATGTTTGGATTGGATCTTTAAATGTGAGAGAATTGATTTTTTTTCTTTTTTTAGTTCTTTATATGTTCTTGATCCTTTGTGTGAGGTACAGCTGGCAAACATTTTCTCCCATCTCATAGGTTGTCTCTTCACTCTTTTGGTGATTTCTTTTGCTGTGCAGTAGATTTTCAATAGGATGAGGTCCCAGTTGTTGATCCTTTGTGATACTTCATGTGTAATTGGGGTTTTGTTCATTAAGTCTTTACCTACATGAATGTCTTCAAGAATTTTACCTACTCTATCTTCCAGCAGACTTAATGTTTCTGTTTTAATATTAAGATCTTTGATCCATTCAGCTTAGTGCATAGAGAAAGATATGGGTCCAGTTTTAATCTTTGGTATGTGTAGAGCCAGTTTTTCCTGCACCATTTTAAAGAGGCTTTCTTCCAGTGAATGTGTTTGGCACCTTTGCAAAAGATAAGGTGGCTTAGTGTGTCTGGAGTTTTTTCTGTGTCTTCTAACTTGTTCCACTGATCTTTGGGTCTGAGTTTTTGTTATTGTTGTTTTTTGGTTTTGTTTTTTTTTTCCAGTACCACACTGTTTTTATCACAGTGGTTTCATAGTATAATTTCAAGTCAGGGATTGTGATGCCTCTGTCTTGTCTTTGTTACCCAGGATTCCCTTTGCTATTCTAGGTCTCTTCTGGTTCCAGATGAATTTTAGGATTGTTTTCTTGTATTCTGTGAGATATGCTATTGAAATTTTGATTGAAATTGCATCAAATCTGTGTAACAGTTTTGGAAGTATGGCCAGTTTCACTACATTGGTTCTTCCTACCCAAAAGCATGACATATCTCTCCATTTTCTAATATCCTCTTCAATTTCCTTTTTTAAAGTACTGTAGTTTTCAATGTAGAGGTCTTTTCCATCCTTTGTTAGATTGACTTCTAAGCATTTCATTTTTTTAGATGGTTTTGTGAAGGGTGTTGTTTCCCTGATTTCTCTCCCAGTGAGTTTGTTATTCCTGTATAGGAAGGCTATTGCTTTCTGAGTGTTGACTTTGTATCCAGCTATGTCACTAAATTTGCTTATTAAATCTGGTAGTCTTTTGGTGGAGCTTTTGGGGTCTTCTATGCAGAGTATCCTGAAGGACTCAGATTTTAAGACTACTCCTTTGCCTAGTGCCCTGAGTGCTCACACTTGAAGCTCTTGAACTTGCTTCTATCGCCCTCTGAACTGCCTTGCTTCCCCTTGGTGCTGCAGATTTTATCACGAGCCTTATCTGTTAAGTTCAGCTGGGCTTTAGCCTACCTTTTTTCCTTGCTCAACTCCTGTGTGTCCTCCACTCATCACAGTTTTAAAGACTGTGTAAGCCACACTGACCAACTGACCTATCTCATCTTGTGGACCCTGTTGGAGTTTTTGGAGTTTCCTCCTAATATTTGGAGGAAACTGGCTGATAAAATACTGTCTCAGGATAATTTGGCTCTCTACAGGATCAGGATTTAAATTATTGTATTTCCAGAGTACCTCTTCAAGTTGGTGGTAGGCAGCTGCTGGATTTTTATCAGATCGCTGACTGATAGCCCTGAGATTGTCATAATTTCAGGCTTGGGCATGTCCTTGTGCAAACCAGCTAAGATAATCTGGAGCCATCACCCCACTTGGTGTTTCCACTGCTGTAGGGAGCAGCATGATAGCTTCACGGCTGCCACTCCATCTCTTCCTCCTGTGGGCATCCAGTGCGTTGGCCTACATTTCCCAGGATCCTCTTGCCCCACCCAGGAAATGATGGCGACCCATCCGTAACTTCCCGCCTCCGCTTCTTTATAAGCCAGGAACATTGTTCAATAAACGAGGTTTGATTGGGAAACTTCAACTTGCCTCCTTCTCTCTCTCTTCACCCTGCCCCCGCCCCATTTTCCTTCCTCTAGGGGAAAATTCACGCATTGGTCTGCAGGCCGGATCAAGTGGCGCCCAGCGTGAGGGCCCCAATATGAGGAGGTCAAGGAGGGATCGTTCACAGAGGAAAAGCCGTGGCCACGGTAACTGGGGGGACTCCGTCCCTGTGATCTGTACAGACGACTGCCTGACGTCTTGTCTGAATCACGGTAAGTGAACGTAACCGGCATGGGTCAAGCTTTAAGTGAACACGAATTGTTCGTTGCTGGCCTTAGTAAGGCCCTCAAAGCGAGAGAGATAAGGGTTAAAACAAAAGATTTATTAAACTTGCCCCTGGTTCCCTCCGGAGGGCTCCATTGATACTAAAAGATGGAAAACATTAGGAAATGCTTTAAAATACTACTATAGAGTTTTTTGGTCCCAAAGGGGACAGGAGAAAAGTCCTGATGACCTCTTTTGCATGTTGGACCTTAATTTCTGAGCTGCTAACCCAACGTCATGCAGATCCCCAAATTAACAAAACGCTTACTCAAGGTGAGGCTGCACTACGCTCCTCCCACAATCCTACCCCAAAGCCACCCTCAGACACATTCAGTGTGCCCAGTCATCCCGGCTCTGTAATTCTTGATAGTAAAGAGCCGCTTCAAGATGGTGACTTGCCTCCACTTCCTTTGTCTGGGACACATGAGGACATTCAAAATGGCGCTGCCCTGTTTGATATTCAAAATGGCGCCACCCTGTTTGATATTCAAAATGGGGCCGCCCTGTTTGACACTCAGAATGGCGCTGCCAGCCCCGCAGGTCGTTAAGACCCATACGCCATTCACAGTAACTACTTTAAAGGAATTAAAAACAGCAATCACTCAATATGGCCCCACAGCTACTTTCACACTTGCTGTTCTAGATTCCATGACTCAAAGTTAAATTATCCCAAATAAATAAAAGGACTTAGCCAAAGTCACTCTTTCTGTGGACAACTATTTGCTTTAAAAATCTAAATTTATGGACCAATGTAAAGGCATAGCTAAAAATAATGCCACTCAATAAAACCCCTAGACCCTCCCCATGCTAGCAAAAACTGGTGACTTTAGTACAAAAAAAAAAAAAAGCCCAAATGCAATATGATCCTGGCCTTTTTACACAAATTAATACAGCCACCTGTAGGGCTTAAAAAAGGCTCCCTTCTGGTGGAGAGGTTGTCTCTTCTCTTACTAAAATTAAACAAAAACCAGAAAAACCCTTCTGTGATTTTGTTGATAGCCTCTTACAGGCAGCCGAGTGCTTTTTCGGCTCCCCTGAGAGTAATTCTGCCTTAATCAAACAATTGGCTTATAAAAATGCAACATCCGCCTGCCAGGCTGCAATCGGGCCACACAGGGAGAGGGAGGACCTCTCGGGCTGCATCCGCCTGTGCGCTGATATGGGCCCGGTCTACCATCGGGGCCTAGCTATGGCTGCAGCTGTAAAGGAGGTTCTTCTCCCACACAAACAAGGAAGAAAAACTAATAATGGCAAATATTTTAAATGCGTGTTCTCCCTCAGGGAATGGCTAACTCCCCTACATTGTGCCAGGCTTTTGTAGCTACTACTATAAAACCAGTCAGAGACCATTGGCCAAATATCTACATTCTTCATTATATGGATAATATCCTCTTGACAGGAAAACATAAAGATCAAACCTTACAATGTTACACATATAGTGGCTTCATCTTTGCCACCCTTCAAACTAAAAAAACTAGTAAACATATTATAGCTCACACATCCTCAACAGCTCAAAACCGATAATGGCCCCAGCTATACAAGTGCTTCCTTCACTCAATTTTGCAAGTGCCTTAATATTCTTCATACTACAGGCATACCTTACAATCCTCAAGGACAGGGCATTGTTGAACGTGCACATCATTCTCTTAAGTCCACTATAGATAAAATAAAAGGGGGAACATGGTATCTTACTTGAGGATCCCCCAGAAATATCCTTTTACATGCTCTATTCATTTTAAATTTTTTGACCTTAGATGCCTCAGGCTGCTCTGCGGCGTCTCGTTTCTGGCATACACAGACACAGTTTGCATCTGTACTTTGGAAAGACCTAATGACCAATATATGGAATGGCCCTGACCCTGTTCTTATCTGGGGACGAGGCTCAGTCTGTGTTTACTCCAAACAAGAAAAGGAGGCTAGATGGCCACCTGAACGCCTCATAAAACAAATAGATAGCCCTTCATCAAAAACATTATGTGACGCCCAGGAATAATATTCTTTCCTGAGGCACAACCCCCTGTGTTTTCTTACAGATGATACAACTTCCCAAAGCCTTATGGGCCATCATTGGACTCCTGACACAACTACACCTAACGGATGACAATCCCCATCAACCCTGGCAGTGGACCATCACTCACTGGGATAATCAAAAGGTGGTTCGGAAAGAGACCACCTCAGAAAAACCTCCCTCTCTTCCATGTGGGGAGGCCTTTTTCCTTACATTGCCCCCTTATTAGGCCCACTAGCCACTTTACTGTTATTCCTAACTGTTGGCCCCTGCATTTTCCAAAGGATCATGACACTCCTTAAAAATAGGCTTGACACATTCATGGCCAAGCCCATTCAGGTACATTATCATCAATTGGAGATGGCAGATCAAAAAACTTGGAGGGAAACAACCCCTACAAATGGCCCATGTAATGATGTGTGAGCCAACTGCCCTGAGATACTGGAGAGGCAGCCAGAGACGGGCAACTGGGACACATATGTTACACCACCGGCCGCCTAAGACAGGCACAGGACCAATTGCTGTCCTGCAGGCCCATGACGGGTAAGGCCTGGTTGGGTTCATATGAAGAGTCCTTGACCCAAGACAGGCGCTGTCCTCATAGGGCCTGCCATACTCTTATAAAGTGATAAGGGAGGAAACGTAGGGAGCAGCATGATAGCTTCACGGCTGCCACTCCATCTCTCCCTCCTGTGGGCATCCAGTGAGTTGGCCTACATTTCCCAGGATCCTCTCACCCCACCCAGGAAATGACGGCGACCCATCCGTAACTTCCCGCCCCCGCTTCTTTATAAGCCAGGAACATTGTTCAATAAACGAGGTTTGATTGGGAAACTTCAACTTGCCTCCTTCTCTCTCTCTTCACCCTGCCCCCGCCCTGTTTTCCTTCCTCTAGGGGAAAACTCACGCATTGGTCCGCAGGCCGGATCACACTGCCAGTATTCTGATATTACCCAAGCCCTTCGTGGAGCCCAAATAATGCATCAGTTTGCTGGTCACCATTGGGTGCAGTCACAAAGACCCCATTATTTGCTTGTCTGGCAGCTCTGATAATCTTTTCTCTTTCTCTGTGCAATAAGAAACCAGAATGATCTGGACATCTTTCCAGGTCAGATCAAAAGCCATTGTCAATGAATGGGATCTGTCAGCAAACTTTCCAGGGTCCTCAGAAAGTTAATCTCATTTCTTTTCACATTGTCAAATATCCATGACTAAAAAAGAGACCTGAACTCAGATAGTACAACCTATGCTGCTACTTTTCAAAGTGGTCAAATAGTAGCAGGTTAGAGAGTAAGTTCCCTGAGTCAAGAACCTTATGGTAAACAGACTTGGACCTAGTATAGGGTGACCTCAAGAGGTTGTCCTTGTTAGGGTAAACTGAGGCAGACTGAGACCACTGAGACAGGCAAAGTTTAAGCAAAATGCAAGGACTTTATTGCAAACCAGATGCAGCCAGGCCAAAGATGAGACCATTGGCCCTGGGCCAGGGACCAGAGCACATCTTATAGAGGAATTTAGGGAGTATTGCTAAAGAGGGCTTGGAAAATTTTGGCCATTCTGGGGCTGGAATGCAGGATATCTTTGTGGTTTTTCTTTGGAACTAGCCGTTGGTGTGCATCGAGTAAATATAGCTGTTTTTCTTGCATCCACAACTTTCTGCTAGCAAATTTTCTTATTGAGAAACTCGTTAAGTGAAGAAGGTTTCCTGTTGAGAAATTTGGTGAGTTTTTTTCCTGTTCTGCCCATGTAGGGTCTAGTTTGGAGGCCTGACAGTCCCCATCCCCTTAGGACACTGATTGTTGCTTGTTAAGGAGGTATCCTTTGTGGGGGGTCAAATTTATCCCAGTGTCTTAGAAGCCAATGAAGCAGGGAGTCAGGTGGAATGGATGAGGCATTTTCCATGATGGGTCTGCGGGCAGGAAGAGTAAGAACTGGGTCATGGGAATCTTACAGAGCATCCCCTGAGTCCATTCTTGACCTGTTCAGCCCCAGGGTATCCTGGTAAACCCAAATTTCTTGGAATTAGGTCATAAGAACCCAGTAAGACATCCTCTGGGTGCTCTAGTCTTCACCTTCAGCTTGGACATCATCTCCTTGCTTTTGGCAGAGACTCTTTGGCTTCCCTCTGGGACTCTTCTGCCTTCTGTCACAGACCCATCAGCCTTCTGATATGGACTTGCACAGACACTACAGTGAACTTCAGACATTGGAATGGACCCTATGGCCTCCAGAGTGCAGACACCCTCTGCACGCTTTCTCATCTGACTCTGTGGCTGACCATCATAAGACAACCTTGCAATTTCTTATACGTTTGTATACTCTGTGTTATGTCTGTTTCTCTAGTAAACCCTGAGTAGTACATTGACTGACAAGGTGAATAATCTGACAACTGGTCCTTAGTCATGAATCAATACCTAGGAGAGTGGGACCTCCAGGTCTCAACAAATTTTCCCATAGCCATTGCAAGTAGGGCTGGTGAGGCTTGCTCACATGCAAAGAGCTGAGGGAAGAGGAATCTCACAGATGGCGGTGTAGGAACTGGAGATAGGGCTCAGCCCTAGGAAAGGGACCAAACAGAACGGGAAGGTCATCTGAGCAGCTATTAGCCTACGAGAGGTGAGCATTTGGATGCTACTACTGCCAACAGCCCAGGAAGACCCTAGCTTTAAACTTGAACCCCTGTAGAGTACCCTCACCCTTCTCCAGCTCCTTCCTCTGCCCTCACCTCCCCTGAATTTTTGCTAGCTCATGACACAAAAGGACATGTGTTTCTTAGGTGAATGAAGGCTTCACGATGAGAAATCAGTTAGCAACCACAGGTTGTCTATCATTTTAAATAGGGAAGTGAATTTGAGGCCAAAATTATCATATACTGGAACCAAATATTAGATGGTGACAGGAAGAGAGCTAGCTGGCATCAGAGAAGCAACCCCAAAAAACCCCAGAAAAAAATAGCTATAGACAGGCATCAACAAGCAGCCCTAGGACCCAAGATAGGTGCAGCAGATATCTGAGAAGGGCTGGAACAGTGCTCTTCCCAGGAACATATAGGCCTGTGTTTCCCCCAGATAACTAATATTGGAAAATATTTTAAAGGTTTTAAGACAGGGAGGGAAAAGAAAGAAAAAATAAAAAGCCTTTTGGCTGTTTACAAGCATCAAAGTATCTGCAATCTCCATGTCTCTTTTTACCTCCTGGCTAACTCCACTAAGACATTACCACAGGTGATGGGGCCCCAACAGATTACCAGGTTCTTGTGTGCAAAGAACAAAGAATTGAACACTGCACGGGAGGATGGTTTAAAGGGCTCACGTTGGCAGAAAGGAAAATGGTGCAACAGGAAAAGTGGATGGCATGGGCACTGAAAGTGCAGCTAAGGCGCATGCCTCCTGGCCTGGGACTTCAGAAACATTCTGAGGCAGACCCTGAGCTCTTTGTTAGCTTTGTCTCTTCCTCTAAGTAGGGGGTCTCAGGCAAAGGTCAAGAGGTTTGGCCCTGGGGCATTTCCCAGGTTCAGGTGAATAGAAGTGGAGTGGTCCCATCCCCTAGTTATACTGTCTGCATTATCTCCACATCAACAGGATGTTAGGTCTGGTACTTCCTTGCCTGAAAAACAGCTTCAAAGCCTGCCTTCTCATTTTTATACAGACAGACAGAGGACATCTCTTTCCCAAAGATCAGGGCTTCATTCTCTGTGCCAGTTCAGCCCCTTCATCTTCCAGAATCATTGCAAGAGAAGACAGTACTGTGCTGATTGATTCAAGCATCAGTTCCTGCCAATCTCTTAACCAGTCACCGTGTGATTAGTATCCACCCCCCAGAACTGTGTTTGGGTCTATATGAACTCAAGCCTCTCCATCACTACTAAGTCATGGGAGGCATGAGAGGGGTGTCAGGGAGGTAACTGCAATCTACTGACCTCAACACCAAAGCGGCCTTCCTCTGACTAGCAGGTATAAACACGCAGGTGCAACTTAGCGTCTTTTAGTCTGTTTATATGGGTTTCAATCACAAAGTGTGTGTACAAAGTCTGGGCACCTAAGTTTCAGACAGAGGCAGGACCACTCCACAATATGACAGAGGAGATAATGCCATCCCGAGCCACCGGAGACTGGAGCAAACCGGAAAACCAGAATTCTGGGCTTCACTTCAGGGTTGAATTTCATTTACACATTTGCATTAATTTTGATTTTAAAAAATATTTCATAAAAATATGATTTTCACAGCCCTGAGTCCCAGGCACCTCTAAGGAAACAACCCACTGCTGAGTAGCTCTTATGTGTATGTAGATATACAATCAACTTTCCCAAATCCAGATTCCTACACTCTTTGAAATAATAAAATATTATTGAAATGGGGGATAGAAGTAAAGATTTACATAGTGTTCTGGAACATAAAGAGCGAGTAATCTTATATAATGTTTTCTATTAACCTAAAGAAGATAAGGAAGACAAGACTCATGTGCTGTTCTTTACTGCGTGTGTTTAACTTTTCTATAAATGGCACCGAATGGCTTCAGAATTTTAATGTTGACCAGCAGAGGGAGCTGTAGTCTTTATTTCTTCCGCGCCTAAATCTGGCAGTCTTGTAACAAGAGTAACAGTAGCAAAGATCCCAAGTGAAAGGCCAAGGTGCTGTCAAGTTCACTGCGTGGTTGAAGCTTTAAACATCTCTCTTTTGCTATCGTTTTGTTCTGTCTCTGCACTGACAGGTCCTCTGCCGGAAGTGCCCGGTTCCAAGCCTTTGAGGCCACTGGAGGGTCTCTGACACCATCACAGTGAGTAAACTCACCAGATTTCTGAAGCTCAGTTGTAATTATTTACACTGTAAGTGCATTTGCTAAAACAATGATTATTTTACATGTGGTTTTTTTGTTTATTCCTTTTTCTTTTTTGGTTATCGGAAATCGAACTCATGACCTTGCACTTGCCAGGCAGGTGTTGTGCCGCTGAGCTATCTGTGTCTCTGGCCCTTACATGTTCTTTAAAAGACATTCATCTCTTTAAGATTCATTTTATATACCACTTATTTAAATTTTTAGGTTCTCTAATAAGTCCAATTAAATATACAGGGAAAAAAATGTCATAGCTGCTAAGTATTCAACATATTTTTAGCCATTACATCCTGCATTCTGTAAGTCCCTGGGCCAGCCTGATGCGAAATAGTCTGTGTACACACTGGTCTTTTATGTCGGTAAAAGGGCGTCTCTCCTGTGTTTTGCCTAACAGTTGAAAAAGCCACTGAACACAAAAGGGAAGAATGTCAACATGGAAATTCCCGCTGTCCAAAGGCCGAGCACCTGCCTTCCTGCCACTTACCTCTGCCCTGGGTTGCGGCGCCTAACTAAAAATTAACCCAACTCTGGGGAGCTCAGCTTCTCAGTTCCTGGATGCCTTCCAGGATTATAAAACTGTTCTCTCTCTACAACCTGGAAAATAATGGGGGCCCTCAGCTGATTTTCTCTCTACTTAGTTAAGATCAAGAGGCTGAGGTAGAGCAACCAAGAGGAAACACCATCTCCATGATTCCTAGGCCAGAGTCTCAGGGACAGGGATCAGTTAACCAGCAGCATCATGCTACAACTAGGGGAAGCAGTCTTTGAAGTCCACAGCTAATAATAGAGTTCAGCTATGAATTTATTTACAGTTTGGGTTTGCAAAACAGAATAGTATTGGTGACTTGAGACCATGGGCAATTACTGGGGCTGTGACTCCTACAAAGCTTCCTAGGGTTTGGATCAGAATAGCACCATCAATCAGGTTGTGTGACTATGCCTCAAGGAATTTTAAGCAAAGCTTGTCATTCATCCTCACAGGGGGATGGCATGAGAAATGGGTAGAATACATGCACCATTAGAGGGTTTTGATTATAGTAATCTGTATTAGCCAGAGGCTTCTGGTTTGGGTAATCTGGCTGTGGACTCTGCTGGGGCATTCCTATGTGCTTTTAGACAGGCAGGGGCAACAGAGGGTGTTTTCACTCTGAATGCTGCGATGTACACTAAGCAGGAGGGAAGCTATCAGGTCAGAAGGGAGGAGGGTAGAATTTCCATTCAGTCATAGCTCATTCAAAAGGCTAATGAGGCCAGGCATGGCTAGGTACATGTGTAATCCCAGTGCTTGTGAAACTAAGGCAGGAGGATAATTGTGAGTTTGAGTCCAGCCTGGGCTACATAAGCAAGTTTGAGATAAGTCTGCACATAGCAAGACCCTTTCTCAAAAAAAATTAAAAAAAAAAGAGGAGAAGGGGGCAAATGAGCCTGTGGAATTTGTGATACAAACTAAGACCAAGAAGAGTAGAAATCATGAGCTAGAACTGGTGAAACACTTTGCACTTAGTTGTTCTGTGTAGATTCCTCATTGGATAATTATAATACTGTAATTAGGCTCAGGATTAGTGTTGCCTCAAAGGATATAAACACAGTTCTGTGGCTCCAAGAGCCTAATCTCCTTGCCTAGAATACCTGTTCAAGTTACAGAACAGCAATGCCAGTGACCAGGCTCCCAGGTGCTCCCACTTCTGAAACCACACTGATGTCTGACCCACCCTCCCTGCCATGACACTGATATAGGTGAATGAAACGCCCAACCTACTATGATTGTGAGCTCTTGTTCTCTAAAATCGAAGAATGAATTCTAGGAACAACAGAGGTGAAGAGTGGCATATATTTATTGAGAGAAAGCTTCTGTCTGAAGAGAGACAGAAAGGGGTCCCAAACGGGTTGCCCAGGACTCTGTCTTTTCCAAGGATTTTTATAGAGTAAGACCATGGGTTCAAGGTGGGGGAACACTGGGAACTCACAAGTCAGATGGGCATAAGGTGGAACATAACTATAGTTAGCCAATAAGATCAATAGTTCAGGTAAACTTGATTACATTAGGGACAAATGGGAAAGCAAGTCATGTAGAAAGCGGGCATTCTTGGAGCTGTGACCTTTACCCTAGAGGGATGGGATAGTGGCTCCAGGGTGAGATGGAACTAACTAGAATATCAGTCTCCAGGATGTAGATGCATTTGTTTGATCTTTTGTCTTGAGATCTGGCCCGCAGCAAGAGGTGTGTGTCTCCTCCAAGGTTATCAGACATCTGGTCCTCTGTTCCAGCTTCTTTGAGGGCCTAGCCTTGTCTGACTGCCTATAAAATTCCTAACTGGCTCAGCTGTCTGTAACAACATGGGTTGACTGAGGTTTACAGAGTCTGTTGCCTTAGGCCCTGTGCAATGGTCAGGGCAACACAGAAAAACCTGCCTCTGCCACCCAGTGTTCCCCTTAGGGTGACACTTTCCCACGGAGGCAGTGTTGGTACCTTTTGGTTGTTAGAACAAAACCCTGTGGATACCAACCTACGTTTGTGTGGAAGGAATTGGACCACATGGATAGAGCTGGACCACTCTGGAGCAGAGATCAGGGATGGGGTGATAGCAGTCTAGGGGGCCCTGCATGGCCCAGCAGGAAAAGCACCAGCTCTAACCTGGCCAGAACAGGATTCGAATCTTGATTCTGCCCTCTTACAAACTCAAACCTGAAAAATGACTTCACTGCTCTAAACTTTGGCTTAATCATCAATAAAGTAATGGTAATTGTTGAAGGTTAGTTGAGCCCCTCAAAAAGCACATGAATGTTTCCTTATTTGGCCATAAAGTCTTTGCATGTGTGTGGAAGACCTAAGTAAATGAAGCTGGGTTCTGTTGGATTCGGCTGGGCTCTGAATACAGTGCCGATATCCTTATGAGGAGAGAGGACTCACACAGAGACCCAGGAAGGGTGGCCAAGTGCAGACAAACGTGGAGGCCCGAGTAATAAATACATCTGTAATCTGAGCAGCCGGCAGGACAGGCAGCCACCTCCAGAAGCTGGGAGAAGCGGCAGACCCGCTTCTGATCACCCCACCTTGAGTCTCCGAAGGGAGCACACACCACCGTGCCACACCTCAGTCTTGGATTTCTGGCCTCTAGAACTGTAAAAGAATATTTTTTTTTCTAGTTTAAGCTAACCAGTCCATGTTGGAGGGTTTTTTGTTTTGTTTTGTTTTTTTGTTTTTTTTTTGGTGTGTGTGGGGATTGTTTGGTTTTTTTTGAGACAGGGTCTCACTATGTAGTTCAAGCTGGCTTTGGACTCACTCTGTAGCCCAGGATGGCCTTGAACTCAGTGAACCTCCTGCCTCCACCTTCCCAACACTGAGATTACTGGCATGCACCACCATGCCTGGCCAGTCCATGTATTTTTAATGGCAGCCCTGAGAAACTAATTTAGTAATAAAACCTGCTTCATGGGTGAGTAATGAGGGTTAGCTGAGATTACAAAAGTAGATGCTTATTCAGTGTTAGATATCATCCCTTTTCTTTCTGCTTCCCAGGGCCTGGAAATTGACATTCAAGAAGGGTTTCCATAATCCTACTGTCACCTGAGAACTTAAAGGTGAGAGCTCTTGAGATTTGGCAATCTGCCTTAAAATACACAACCAAAGTATGCATTCAGAGGCTTAATTTTTGGAGCTGGAGATTTCTGCTCTTACTCTATGGGCTCAGCTGTGCAGCTCCATGTTCTGGAAGGCAGGCAATAGAAACCTATGCATGTTGCTGCTATATGTTACTCATGACCCACAAAGCCAAAAATCTCAGTTTCTACCGACTCGGGCTAGAGTCCCAGGCCAAGGGCGCTCTTACAGGTTACACTTGTGTAAGACCCAAAAGTTAACTGTTGGATCCTAAGCCCCAGTTTAGGATTGTGACCCTACTTGGTGATAGGGCTTCTAGAGATAAGCAAGTTAAAACAAGGTCACTAGGGTGGACTGCATCCGCCAGGACTCATAAGAAAGGGTGTTTGGGTGCAGCCGCACACAACATGAAGGCAGAGGATGGGGTGATGCTGCTGCATCCCAAGGAACGCCAAGGATGCCAGTGGAGAGCCCTGCGCCATATGCTCCTTCAGAGCCTTAGAAGGAAGCTGCCCTGCGGCCCTGTGTTCTCAGATTTCTAGTTTCCAGATCTGTGGGAGGATCGCTCCTGTGGTTTAAGCCACCTGCGATGTCTTCTCTCGCAGTTCTAGCAAGAGATACAACTTTGTGGGCCTCTATGGCCTGACTGCCACTCTCCAGAGTTAGTGACACTCAGGCAATGAGGCTAAATGCCTGCGGGCAAGGACCCAGGCCTGGCCACACCTTGGACTTGTAAACCTGGCCACTACAGCATTCTTCCCTGCTTGTGGTTTTTATTCAAGTAACTGGAATTGTGTGGATTGGGTTGCACAGAAACATGATGCCCCACACGTTGTGTGTGGTCTCAGTGATCACTTTTCTAGACAGTCAGTGCTAAGAACAAATCTAGCACCTGGAAACCAAAGGAATTAGCAATGTGGAACCAAGCATGGGGAGAGGGCTGCTCCATCTAAAAACAGGGCCTGGAGGAGACAGGGAAGGTGTGGCACCCCAGGGCCACTCACACCTGTCAGCTTCTGCCTTGGGAAACACTTGTCACATAGCCCTTTGAGCAGAAGCATGGCACTCAGTGCTTCAAATCACTGTGTCTGCAAGAATTCAGTCATTGGACGCAACATGAGCCCATACTCCTAAGTGAAATAAACCAGACCCACGTGTGTACACATCGTACTGTCTTTCTAGTGTAAGAAACAAAGAGTAAATAAGACCCAAAATCTACAACAGATACTGTGAAAGGGAACGAAACAGCCCAAAAGTAGAGAACAACTGGGATGAGTGAAAAGAAAAAAGAAAGGGAAAAGAAAAAGAAAAAGAAAAAGAAAAATATATGTATATACAAAGGATAGCTAAGAGAATTATACTACTGATTTCTCAGTTCACTGAAAACAGTAGTTTGTGCTTATATTGTTTTTTTTTTAAATCCATTTTATCTCAAAGAGAAAAAAATAAAACAAATTTCAAAACACTTCAATCAGGGGGGCAACAAAGCACATTGCCAGCCCCAAATCATTCATCCAGGGTGCTTATATTGTTTGATAAATTATGCATGCATATACTTGTACTCTGAGCAACTACTTTGAAGATAACAATAGGCAATATACTAATCATAACCAATTTCCTATTGTTTTTGGAATTCTGCATCTTTGTTTTATCTTTTCTCTTTAAAATAAAATAAAGAACTTCAGTCATGCAAGTGTAGGACACTCAAGAGTTGGTAACTTGGGCAGGGATTTAGCTCAGTGGCATAAGCGCTTGTCTGGTAAGTGCAAGGTCGTGAGTTCAATCCCTGGTAACAAAAAAAAAAAAAAAGAGCTGGCAACTTACACTGTAATTTAAAGAGAAGTTGCTGACTTGTTTGAAAATGTGAAACACATCCAAGAAATGAACGTGTCACGGAAAATGTTCAATGCGTTGTATTTGGGCAGATAACACATTCTGATAAAGGCCCTTGAAGAAGAAATTTCTCTTCTGAGCAGCAGAATATGAAAGTAACTCACTGCTGAGCCACTGAAACTCAGAACAAGGTCCTATTAGGGTCCCTTCACCTGGTGGATTCCACACACTGCTAAGTGTGCCTAACTCAAATGTTTGTAAAAGAAAAAAGAATAAACTCAAAATAAGTTGGGAATTTTAGATCCCTTTAAGTCCAATTTTGGAATACCTCAGAGCTAATGTAAGAGGACAGACCCCAAGGTGCCATGAGACAAAAGAAAGGGGCCAAAAGATCCAGAATTGTGCTGTTATTTTGGGGAGACTTACAGAAGCATGGTTGGGGGGGGCAGCAAGACCATTAGAGCTTTACAATTTGGGTCAGAAGGAGGCATTTTGATGAGTTAGGACAAAAACAACTTCATCTTGGATGGAATGTTCTAATTTTCTTAAGATAATATCAAAGCATCAAGTACATCTCCAGAACAAGGATCTGGGTATAAAACTCTACAAACCACTCTAACGATTTCGTCTATAACAGCTTGCTGGGAAATTCTACAGAAAAAAACAACTAGAATTACCATAGAGCAATCATGGCCAATTGAACTCAAGATGGCTACAGTTATGTCGAGTCAAAGCCATACAACCCTTACATGGTTTAATTAAAGTAGTAGTCTAAGAAAAAAGCACAAATATACATACCAAGAAAATAATTAGGCACATTCTGGGAACATTTTCTTCTCCCAATGTGTTCTCAGGAAACAATGAACACATTTTAATTTGTAATCCAATCCTTGGTAAATGTAAATATATATATATATATATATATATATATATATATATATGTTAAGCTATGTAAAAAGAAGTGTATTATGCTAAGAAACATGCATAATATACTGCATAATATGCAGAGGGTGGTGAGCTGCACAGAATCTAGAGCAGTCAAGGACTAGTCATGAGAGGACATATGCATATGCCTGCACAGGTACAGGCTGGGTGTCTCAGGGCATAAGTGAAGGGATCACAAGGAGCACCATAGGAGACACGGGCAGACTGCCTTGTCCGGGAAGCACCCAGATACCTTCTCCTACTTTCTATGGCTAATTCAGCTTCTCAAATCAAACATACCCGATTTGCACATCGTATGCAATTCAGTAATAAATTGCTGACATAGTATTTAACAAATGAATCTCATACACATTGGGCATTTTTAGTATCAAGTGTCAGAAACCCAACTTGGGCAAGCTTAGGATTTAAAATATTTTACAGCTCTTGGAGTCTAAAGAAAGGATTGGACAGTCAAATGTAGGAAGGCCATAGATGCAGCTAGCCTCAAGGATAGCTGGTAGTATAGCCCTGACACCAACAGAAACCTTGTCTCCACCTCTGGCCTCCCTCTCTCTCTTTCCATGTGGCCAGCTTCCTTGGCCAGCGACAAGGCCACATAGTTCTGGCCCTAGTCCCTAGTCTGCAAGGGACAAGGCTGGAAGGCTCCCTCTTCCTCAATCTGAGTTGAGCAAGTCCTGATGGATACAATCCCAGCCCCCGAGCCAGTCAGCTGTGGTCTGGGTATGGAGTTAAGGGAGGCCCAGCGGTTCTGCCAAAGCCACATTCTTACAGGCAGGAGTGGAGCAGGACAGGGAGCCATTCCCAAAATAAATGACAGACTGCTGAACAAAGGCCAGAGAGGAGCAGTAGTCTCTGGAAGACCTCCCACCAGACCTCATCTGTTTCCACTGCATCCCAATAGCGACAAACTAAGGGCTAACATATGGACCTTTGGGAACCACTTAAAATCCAAATGATAGCAGGCACACAAAAGTATTTCAGGTATTAGGATAAGAGCTCAGGATCCAGGGATGAGGGAGCATTTATTCTTCTTGAGGAGCTGCTTTATTTTTTTAATGTAATTTTTTTTTTTTTTTTTGAGACAGGGTCTCACCATGTAGTGCAATTTGGCTTTTCAAAGTCTTGCTTATGTAACTCAGGCTGGCCTTGAACTCATGAGAATCCTCTTGCCTCAGCCTCCCAAGTGCTGGGATTACAGGTATGTGCCACCACACCTGGCTGAAGAACCTTTTAAATGTCATTGGGCAACTTATTGAGCCTCTTAGAACCACTGTTTTTCATCAGAATA
This sequence comes from Hydrochoerus hydrochaeris, assembly GCA_004027455.1. NCBI lineage: Eukaryota > Metazoa > Chordata > Mammalia > Rodentia > Hydrochaeridae > Hydrochoerus > Hydrochoerus hydrochaeris. The sequence continues at coordinate 134,735 of PVLA01001995.1, read as the reverse complement.
ATTGAGGTAATTTAATACCCACCTTTCCAGCTGCAACATGACCCATGGCATAGCTCGTATCTACCACCCACTAGTATGTCCAACATTAGTTAGCGGTACATCTTATTAATATTAAAAATTCACTACCATAATTTATTTCAGTTTTGGAAATCCAATTATGGAAAATCTTATTTTTCTTCAGTCTCCCACAATGCTTAATTTATAAGAATAATAATACCTAATATTTGAATTATAACTGACAGTTTAGGACACTTTGGACTAATTAAGTCATGTAATAATCATACCCCAGCTACCTTGAATAATTAGAGGCTTAAAATAGTAATGGAATCACATGAAAAAGTAAATCCTAAGAAATGAAGTTAAAGAAAGAGGAGCTCAAAGTTAGAATAATTTCAACATTTTATGTGAATAATTCACATACAAGAAAAATCTACAAGTGCAGTGACCAGGGATCAAGCTGTGAATCACTCAGTTTGGCTTTCTTTTGTTTCTTCCTCATCAAGGAAGTGTCTTTGAGTGTTTTCAACCTAAAATTACTTAGTGTAGAAGAATGAGAAATGGCATTCTGACCAAAAACCCACTATTTGTGTGATCTGGGACTATTACATCCAAGAGCAGGAGGTACATACAGCAAATAATCAAAACAGTAATTTTGTTACTCTAATGGTAGAAATTAAAAAGACTTAAAAGGCAAAGCCCAACAGCGTTTCACAGTGAAATTCATGCCTGCCTCATTCAAATTTTTCCCAGACATAAAAGATGCAGAAGAAAACAAAGACTTACATTTGATGACCGAAATGTAGGGGGTTACAATTGCTTTCCTTAGGCCCTTGTAAATAATCATAAGGAAGTAGCATAATTGTATTATACGGAATGGCCTCAGAATTAATTGAATGTCTTCATGAGACAGGTATAAGTCAAAATAATAGAATTATTGCAAAATGCTTAATTTGAGCTAGTGACTTCTGCGCATTAGTTTTGAAAATACAGTTGCACATCCAAATAACCAGACATCATTCTAGTGGTGAGGAAAGATGGATAAAAGAAATCCTAGTTTTAATTTTACATGTCCAATAGTCTTATTAATTAAATCCTGGCCCATATTCCAGATTTTGAATATTTTCTACTCCCCAGTGAACTGTACCTTAATAAAGCTGTTTTTAAAACTAGGGGATGCATTGACCATGGCCCAGTGTTTAGATGCCCCAGTCTACATATAATTTCCTCTACTGAGCATATACGTGGATAAACTTCACCTTACTATGAAAATGCTAACAATAACTGACATTTCATTGTACAGTTACTAAGAACTATGAAATGTTCCCAACACTTCACAGGAATAGCATCATGTGATTCTTATTATGACTACAGGCACTAATTGTGATAGGTCACCTTGAATAGATTAAGAAAAGTGTAGTAGATTAGTGCAAAACAGTTCTGGGTGTGTCTATACATAGGATGATTGACAAGTAGGTAAAAAACCAAGGAAGAAAGACTTACCCTGAATGTGGGTGGCACAAACCAATAAGCTTCCAGGGCAGATTCCTCAGGCTTTCAATGCAGACCTTTTGGGTTTTGATGTGGACTTGCCCCGACTCTGCAATGAACTTTTCACATTCAACTGGATTCTCCATCCCCAGTATACAAATGGCATTTTTTGCAGCAGGCTGCCATTGTAAGACTGCTTAGTAAATCTTTTATACCATCATATGCATTTATATTACATATAAATGATTATATTATGTATTATATATAAAGGATATTTGTATTAAATCCATTTCTTTAGTGAACTCCTAACTAGTACAGATTTTGGTACTGAAAGTGGTGGTTGAGAGAAATAGAAATGTAAGGATGAGTTTCTCTCATGAGTGTAGCATTGCTAGAGTTGGCTGTCTGATTTGATGAGATCTGAAGTTGCCCTGGTTTCTTCTTCTGATAAGGGGGAGAGCACTGAGAGTCCGTGGTGTGAACTGTTTGAAGTAATGCACAACACAGATCCATTTGAAGATCTATGTTCCTAATAGATCCTAATTCGAAATGCAAGGAATTTAGTGACTCTATCTATAATACTTTTGAAGATTTTTGGAAGAGTGGGAAATATAAGATGATGGTTGCTGTCAGCAACCTTGAATAAACTAGTAAAGGACAATCATGAGCACCGGATATGCATAAACAACTAACATCTTCTAAGTGTGAAGACAAATTAATAAAGGAAAATAAGGAGTTCAAAGATTCAAATTCCTATATACATATAAAGAAGCTAAAGGTTTCTAATTATGTACTGAAAAAGAATCTTCTCTCCTTTAGCCACGGAGCTGAAGTTACAGCTACCCAAACACATGACCTCATAATTTGATTGGCTGAATTAGTGTCAGTTTAGTACTCAGCCTCATAGGATATCTGAAATGAACAGCTTGCTCATGGGGGAAGAATGGGAATGCAGCATTGCATATCAGGATGGAGACTTGGGAGAACTTGATGAAGCTGCGGATATTTGAGTTCCTGAGTCACAATGAGATTATTTTTCCAAAGGAAAAGACATCCCCACCCTCCATGCCAGAGACATCCCCACCCCCAAATCCTATAGTGTTGGCCTGTTCTTCTGTACCTGAGAAAAGTAATCCTGTTGCATCTATGGCGAAGGTACCACCCCTGGTACAGATACCAGACAAGATAGTGCTGACAACTTTACAGCACACAACCACTTTGGTCCCTAGGCCTATAACCAGGCTCAAATCTCAGAAGGCTCCTAAAGGTGAGGTATATACCATTATCCATGAGAAGTTTTGCTATATTCCTGAAAAACTTCTTGAGCTTTTTAAAGAATTTCTTATAAGTAGAGGTCTGAATAACAAATATGGGAATGGATTTTAAAAGGTGTGGAATAATGTTGGAAGAAACCTAAACTTGGCTATAGCTGAGTTTTTCAATATGGGACCATTAAAAAGAGATTTGGAATTTAATGTTACAGCTAGAGGAGTTTTTTAAAAAAAAACTGCTAGTAGTTGATTTAACTGGTTGGTTGAAATCTGTATCAAAAGTGGCCCACTGTTCATGAGCAAGAGATGCTTGAAGGACAGTGGCGAAGAGAAGTCTTCACAGTGGGAAGAACTTCAGACAATGCACTTGTCATACATTTTGCCTGAAAGAAAAAATGGCTATATATGTGACTACATACTGATTCATGGGTTATAGCCAATGGTCTGACAAGATGGACAGGGACTTGAAAGGAAAATAACTGGAAAATTGGTGACAAAGATATTTATTAGCTACATAGGTAGACTTTTTCATATTGGAGATGATAGAAAGATATTTGTGTTTCACATAAATACTTACCAAAAGGTGACCTCAGCAGAAGTGGACATTAATAATCAAGTGGCTAGGATGACCCTTTCTGTGGATAGCAGTCACCTTTCTCTTTAGCCATCCCTGTCATTGCCCTGTGGGCTCATGAACAAAGTGGTCATGGGTGAGGGATGGCAGCTATGCACAGGTCAGCAATATGAATTTCCACTTAACAAGGCTGATCTGGTACAATTACTGCTGAATGCCCAGTATGGCAACAGCAGAGATGAACATTGATCCCTGACATGACACATTCTCCAGGGAAATCTGCCTGCAACCTGATGACCATCATAGAAAAGACAGTGCTTTGTCTTAATTGGCATAGGTGCTTACCTACGGTATGGAATTGCATTTCTTGAACATAATGTTTCTTCCAAAACTACCTTCCATGGTAGAATCCCTCATCAACTGTCATATTCCACACACCATTACTTCTGACCAAGACATGTGTTTTATGGTCAAAGAAGTGAGGCACTCTGCCCACACTCCTGGTCTTACCATGTTCTTCACCATCCAGAAGCAGATTGATTGAGAGAAAGGTGGAGTAACCTTTTAAAGATGCAATTACAGTGCCAGCTAGGTGGCAATACCTTGCAGGGTTGGGGCAGTGTTCTCCAGAAGGCTACAAATGCTTTGAATCAGCATCTATTATATGGTACTGTGCCATGACCCATGCAGCTCTTGAGGTTCTTGGAGTGAAGGACCACAAAGGATGAGAAAATAAAGAAGAGACTAAAGCTGGAGTCAGGTGGAGCCCTTACCCTCTTGACAGGAGGAAAGAAACTGCCCCCTCACTATAGGGGTGTTTATTTATACCTTTTAGCAACTTAATGTCACATGACACCCTGTTGTCCTAGCCCACTGTTCAGATTGTCTTGGGGCTAGGAGTTTTCTAGGCTAAAGCAGCTTCTTCACATGGCTTATCCCAGGTGCTCTTTGTTCTTGGGATGGTCATGCCTTGCACGTGTGGTTGGTCAATTTCCAGCTCCAAAGACTCCCTACATATCTCTCTCTTTTGTTTTATTGTTGTGCAGGATGGGTGGTCTGTTGAAGCTGAAGGAGCTGTGTTGGAGAACTCTGTAGAAGATCTTTTTAAGTGCAGTCCAAAGATTTTGAGTCCCTACATTGCATAATTGAAACCCTGTGCAGTCCTTTAATCCATTAACAGTAGACAGTTACTAGTGTAGCCAAAAATTGTCAGAAGGTGTTAATGTTTGAGCCCCTTTCATAGTTAACATGTTACTATGGCATTGTATTATATCTCTTGAAGTTGTACTTTTCTGCAGGATGTTCAAGAGCAACTTAAGATGAAACCTGTTTTAAATACAATCAATTTTTGTTGTCCTTCAAGGTTAGTTAAGTTTCCTCAGGAATTATCTTGGAACCATGCACAGTACCTCCTAGTTTTTCTGTCAGGGTCAGCCATCTGGATGAGTCATGGCCATTGCTTGACCAAGTTGCTTTCTGTGAAAACTTGGGAGACTTTCTTTCCTGGTGACTCTCCTTAGGCACACTACATATTGATGATCACTTTTCTCTATGGTCTCATAATTATCTTGATCAGAAGACCAGGGACTCACTGAGTATTGGATGTTACAGCAGAGATTCTCTTATGACCTGAGCCCTCATTGACCTTGGAGGGTGAGGGACAAAATATTGGCTATCCTCTTAGCCTATCTATTTCTCTAATGTTTGGTCTCTAAATTTCAATTGTTAAACATCCAGAAGAAAAGATTGATAACAATACAGTGTAGTAGAGGCAACAAGCTTAACATTATTATCTTATCTAAATGTCAAGCGTCTTAGATCATAAAATGGAACCATTATTTCCTATTAACCATGGATGTTTTAACATTTGAATACCTGTAGAATATTAACAAACAGTTGCATATTTTACACAGAAAATTAGAAATCTAAACCATACCTAACATAGCATGACAATCTTGATGACATTTCGTAACACACTTGAATTTGTATTTTGACATCGAATATCTCATTTTAGCCAATTATCCCTATCTAATACATAAAAGCTTTTACCTAACTTGTTGACATTTAGTGGGATGTACATCTCATCAGTATTTGTTGAAGGCAGAGGTTTGAATCTGAAACAAAATTCTGTCACCATAAACAATCCCTCTTTTATATTTTTGAAAATCTGTACATGTGGAAGCATGAATACATGAATATACCATGAAGTTAACAACAATCATTTGTCATAACTATAAATCAAAAACCTTATTGTATTATTTCTTTTGACAATGACCAACGTGAAAATATTATAATTATATTCCTTATAACTTTAGTTGGGGTGTCTCCCATAAGGCTACAGTGATCATTGGGGCCTCTGACCAGTGAACAATAACTAGTTAAAAATGTTACTAGGAAGCTTCTTTCTTATTCATAAATTGGAGTCTTATCAATAATCTCAACCCTAAGGGATTTTTGTTTAATTATCTTAATATAATTTTGATGACTTATGAAAAACCGAATCATAATACTTAACACTTTAGTTTTTAAACAATGAGAGATTGTCAAGTCTATAATAAACAACAGTATACATCATATTCACATAACCAATTTTAGCATCATTTTGACCAGCTGGCACAGATGGAAGCATGCTTTCTAAATCTGTAATGCAAATAAGCCTTGATTAAATGATCTGAAAATGCAAAAGAAAACTGAAAAGAGAAAAGATTGTTGAGCTCAAAAAAGAACAGCTGTTTACAGAATGGACAAATGGACAAATATGGACAGACACTCTGTACAGATTGAGACAGACATAGATGCAAGTACATAGCTTATTGGTATCTGTGAGAACCCTATAAGTTCCCAGGGGGCTATTTCAATACTTGTACCACACTCCTATGCTGAAGTAGCTCACTTCTTACACCCTCTGTTTTGGGGTTAGAACACCTGTTCATATCCAGCACCCCATGCCCTCAGGGCATTTCTCAGGTGCTCCGTGCCACTTGGGCACTCCTGTACAGGTACTTGTGCTTTCAGCTCCACACATGTGAACAATCACTAGCTTTATTGACTTGCCACAACTGCTTAACAGACTGGACAGACACATAGGCAGGCTGGCAAATGTCAGTTTTCTGGTGCAATAGAGAAGTAAAAAGTACAAAAAAGCAAAGAACAGGTTTATTGAGGATATGGAAAGGAGCACACAACCCACAGCAGTTGGGCTGTCTCCTTCGACCGGACCGGATACAGAGAGGCAGAGGGTTCTATGACCTCTGATTGGAAGTGGTGCATGGAGCAGACATTGATGATGTGTGAGGAACTCATTGAAATTTTCTTTGTGCATAAACATGAAGGGGAGTTGCAATTAGGGCTGAAGAAGAAGGAGGAAGTGTCAAGCATTCCTGCTTTGGCCTTCTGCCATGTTAGACCACCACCATAATTGTACAGTAATTTATACTAGGGCAAGAACCTTTCCACAAACATTTTACAAAATCAGAGTGCACTCAAATATATTTTAATCAAATTGAATTACAATAATTTTTTGCAAATTTAGAATGTATAACTATAAATTGACTTGTCAGATTTATTGTAGATCAATTAGCAGAGATCTATTGTAAAAGGAATTTAGAAAGGTTAAAATCTTACCAATAATTAACATATTTTTGTATTTTAGCTTAATAATACTAATAACTTTTTTGTGTCCCCTTCTTTCATTAAACTTTTAGTTTGGTTATATCTATATACTCTTATCATCTATTTAATTCTATTGCTTTTTGTTTTTGGTTACCACCTCCTGGGCATCTTGCATCAATTCCTTCAATTGGCTCCAGGTCTGGTCTAACCCTATCCTTGTCTATGACATGGTTTCTGAGGCATCACTGTCATAGGAAAGAGCATCAGCTTCTTGAGAAGTGGAATTCTCTGTGTTTGGGTCCATGACACAGCCAGACAGCACACACTGGCACCCAGATAGGCCATTTAGCATTTCCTAAAAAAACCCATAAGCATACTCTTGACCCCAAATTAGCAATGGACTGGGTGTTTTGATTGTTCAGGATGAAGATCTTTCCAAAGTACTCTTTTTAGTCTTTATTTGATTGAATTATCTTTCTGCTATGGTATTTCTGAAATTCTTCTACCCTAGTATAAATTACTGAGTATTATGGTGGTGGTCTAATATGGCAGAAGGCCAAAGCAAAAAATGACACTTACCCTAATGACCACTTCCTCCTCCTGCCCCCTCAGCCCTGGTTACAACTTCTCCTTTCCCATGCATGAAGAAATTCCAGTCAGTTCCTTGCCTGCCATCAACACTTGCCCCAAACTCCGCCTCTGCCCAGAGGTCATAGAACCTCCTGCCATACTTGTGCCTGTCAGAGGAGAAAGCCCAGCCCCATGAGTTGTGTACTCCTCTCTGTGTCCTCAGTAAAGGCCTCTTTTTGCCTCTACGGCACTGAAAAACCCTAACAATTTCTACCTTTATTAGAATTTTAAACATTTTAAATAGTATATGCTGCCAAGTAAACTCTATCATGCAGTCAACTCCCCCTTTTGTTTTTGAAATTTATATTGTGAGCACATTTAACTATTTAGGCACCTAGAGCCATTTGTTGTTCCCACCTTGGGCTGTGGCTTCCATCTCCCCACCTTGAGGTGGTGGGTGTGGCTGACTGGTGTGCAGGAAGGGCATGGGGAAATTCTGGGCCACTGTGGGGGCACTGTCACCACCAGCTGACCCCAGGCACTGGGCATGCAGGTTGGTGTTCCTGTTCTGGCTTGCGGATCCCACTACTGTTGGGGATCTGAGTGGAGCTGGTGCCAGTATCTCTTAAACTTGGGATGCATAAAGCTCACGCACAGGTGATGGGAAAACCCAGGGAAACTCGGGCATGCCAGAGCCATCTTCCACCTTTCTGGAGCCATGTCTTGCTCTCTCAGCCTTGGGCCTGAGTGCTACAGTGCCACTGGTGGGTCCCAGTGGAATTTGCTCCTCAGCACATGGGAAGCAGGGTTGCAAATACTAACTCTACAATGCAGGTCCTTGCTCACAGAACCAGGCCAGACCATAGTGGGGTAATTCTCCAGTCCTTACACCATTTATTTGCATTTGTAAAGGTAAAATACTGAAATGGTTTATGCGGGACCCAGCTGACTAGAAATCAAATTGATGGAGGTTTTACCTGGTGAAGAAAGTTCCCTCCACACCCTTGTGGCTGCAATTCTAAATTGATCAAATATTTGCTTATTGAAAACAAATTGACTGCCTGCAGTAGCCTCTCCAATTAACATACCTTTTGTAAGGACTAAATTTTGAACAGCATTGCCAGAGGCCTGATCTGTGCACAATTCAAAAATATTTTCATCCACGACAAATAATTCCCTAGACTTAAACATGTTTTAGCTGTTTCTTTCCAACCTTTTGGGGCCACAATCTGCCATCTTAGAAATTTTATAAAGCCCAAGGCAAATGGGCTGGGAGGAACTGAGGAAAGCACCCCCATTACTTGATGGGGCTGAAACAGGCCCCTCTAGAGTTTTTTCTGGAAGAAGTAGGCCTTGCACATCAGTTTTGAATTTATATCAAGTGGCCAATGATAATGACATAGGGAAATGAAACTCCCAACCTACTATATGTCCAGAAAGAGTGCATGTTCTATAAAATTGAAGAATGAATTTTAGGAACAATGGAGGTTAAAAGTAGAAATATTTATTGAGAGAAAGAAAAATTCTGTCAGAGAGAAAGAGAGAGAGAGAGAGAGAGAAAGAAAGAAAGAAAGAAAGAAAGAAAGAAAGAAAGAAAGAAAGAAAGAAAGTAAGAAAGAAAGAAAGAAAGAGAGAGGGTCCCAGGTGGGTTGCCAAAGGTTCTGTCTTTTCTAGGGATTTTTATACTGTAAAAGCATGAGGTGAGGCAGGTCTAAAGTGAGGAAAACTGGGAACTCATGAGGCAGATGAGCATGAGGTGGGACAGAGTTATGGTTAAACCAGTAAGTTTAATTGTTCAGGTAAAATTGACCAAATCAGGGACAAACGGGGAAGCGAGTCACGAAGCAAACAAACATTCTTTACAGATCAGTGACTCTTCCTGTTGGTTGGCATGGTGATTCCTGGCTTCTCAAAGTGATCCATACCTAATCCCTGAGGATTATACTTAAAGGTGTGGTTGTGTTTGTTTTGCCTTCTGTCTTGAGATCTGCCCCCCAGCAAGAGGTGTGTCCCTCCAAGATCATCAGACATTTAGTCCTCTGTGCCACTCTCTTCCAGGGCCTAGCCCAGTCTGACTGCCTATAATATTTCTAACTGGCTCAGCTGCCTGTAACAATATCATCTATACTTTGGACAGATAGTTGAAGGGGCAATTCATTCTTCAATTTTAGAGAATATAAACTCGTACTGGACATATAGCAGGTAGGGAATTTCATTCCACTATATCAAAAACAAGTAACTTTTCTTTCCCTTCCTTTAGGCTGTGAACTGATGGTCTGAGTGATTAGAGATGTGAAGTTTAGTTATGTTGGTAGATATGTTGAAAGCTCTCTATGTACTCCTCCACCCATCTGGCTTCTCTTAGCACCAAATGCAAGGTGAAAAGTTCTTGTCCTAGTATAAATTACTATACAATTCTGGTGATGATCTAACATGGCAGAAGGCCAAAGAGGGAACGCTTACCACTTCCTCCTCCTTCCTCAGCCCTAATTACAACTCCCCTTCCTGTTTGTGCACAAAGAAAATTCCAATCAGTCCCTCATACATCATCAATGTCTGCCCCATGTGCCACTTCTGATCAGAGGTCATATAACCCTCTGCCTCTCTGTATCTGATAGGAGACAGCCCAACTGCCATGGGTTGGGTGCTTCTTTCCATGTCCTCGATAAACCTGTTCTTTGTTTTTTTGTGGTTTTTTTTTTTTGTACTTTTTGCTTCTCTATTGCACCAGAAAACTCTAATACAACGAAAACAGAGAAAACCACACTACTTCTTGCGAGGTAGAAGTTTTAATCTGTGATGGAGCAAAATTTTTCTGAGCTGAAAAGGTAGGGATTGCTGCTTGTGGCTCAATTAAAAATATCACATGTTGTAAAACAGAGTTTACAACAAAGCTCTCCTCTTCTGTCTCCTATTTGTCCTTCCTTATCTAATTGAGCAAGCTTATTAAACTTTATCAGTTTGTTACTCTGCCATCTCTTTTCTGCTTGGCACTTGACTTTAAAATATTGCTCTGAGCCAATATCCTTGTGGCTCTCCCCACAAACCCACAATCATCAAGGTGCTTCCTAATCAAAATCCACAAAAGAAAAGTAAATATAGGCATTAAGAGTACAACAGACATTTCTATATACATTTGTGATCCTTTGAAAATTGTCTCATAATTATACCACTAATTGGGGCTGGGGATTTAGCTCAGTGGCATAAGCACCTGCCTGCCAAGCGCAAGGTCATGAGTTCGATCCCCAGTACCGAAAAAAAAAATTATACCACTAATGAAATCAATACACTTCATCTTTTTTTTTTTTTTATTTTTTCTGGGGAAGAGATTTCTCACAGGCCTGTTTATGACTGGCCCTAGAGAATAAGGGTTTGCTTCAATGTCCCAATCTTTACACCTGATGAAGCCAATATCAAAACATTCCAGTGATGATTATTGACCTACACCAATGTACTTCTCCCCCTAGTTGCATGCAAATGAGAAGTGGCCCCTCACCCTTAATCTCTTACCCTGTCCATGTTCAACACAACCATGCAGCTCTTGAGGTTCTTGGGGTGACAGACCACAGAAGGATGAGAAAATAAAGAAGAGACTAAAGCTGGGGTCAGGTGGAGCCCTTACCTCCCTGGCAGGAGGAAAGGAACTGCCCCCTCACTGTAGGGGCATTTATTTATACCTTTTAGCAACTTAATGTCATAAGACACCCTGTTGTCCTAGCAACCTGCTGTCCAGATTGTCTTGAGGCTAGGAGTTCTCTGGGTTGAAGCAGCTGCTTCAGGTGGCTTGCCCCAGGTGTTCTTTGTTCTTGGGATGGCTGTGCTCCAGCCTTGTACATGTGGTCAATTTCCAGCTTCAATGGCTCCCAACAATACTGTTTCTCTCAAAACCAACTCCAGGAATCAAGGGGTGGAGAAATGATATCGATCACCATTACCTTTACTGACCCACTACCAAAACTTTCACTTGTTGTTCCCACAACCTTATGCTCTGCTAGCCTAAAAGTCTTAGCTCCTGGGTGGGTGGGGGTTTGTGTCAAGAAGCACAACAATGATTCCACTGAACTGAAAACTAAGATTTTCCCCCTGGTCATTTTAAGTTTCTTATACTTTTGAGAAAACAATCTAAAAGGTGAGTTGAGGGCAATTGGGGAAATCGGACCATTTCTCCACAACAGAAGGAAGAAAGAATGTGTTAGGACAACAGATGATCCCTTAGGGAACCTTTTAGCATTACCACACCCTGTTAGTTAAGTCAGTAGGAAACTATAACGACCTAATCTAGACAGGTTAGCAAGTGACCTAGAACTTTCATGTATGAAGGCATAGATCACCCTGTCAAATAAAGAACCAGGACCTACTGAGGTGCTTGACAAAAGCCAAAGAATACAGAATGAATACTAGAGGGAGTCGTTATAAATACTAGCTATGAGCACATGATCAGTTACAGAAATGAGGATTGTAATTTGTCACAAATATTTTTTACTTTGTTAATATGCTTATGTGTATATACATATATATTAAGCAAGTATCTTTGTTTTCTTTCTTTGTAACATACTACTGATAGGCCATATTGTCTCTTAAATACTTTGAAATCTATATAATAATGTATAAATTATGAAAGGAAAAACTTTGCCTCTATTTTGGGAAGGGAATTAGTGCATTTCCATTGGTACATTGGATACTTGTATCATGTTTGGTATAATTATGAACTTGCTATTGTATTTGGAGACTAAACATGGTTTAGTTTAAGGAGATGAGTCTGGTTGGAAGTTCATAAGGGGCAGATCATGGTCATTAATTGTGACATGTTAGTTTGCATGAATTAAGAATGCCTAGTGAATTAGTGAACCACAGTTCCACAATTCTGTGGAAGCTGAATTGTAGGCTGCAAACTAAGGAGGGAAGTCTCACCCTGGATGTGGATGTCCTCAACCAATAGTCATGTAGCCTGAACAGAATAAAAAGGGAAAGAAGAGAATCTTCCTTTTGCTTCTTTGGAGGAGCTCTAGCCTTTGCCATTGCCTTTGGATGTTCATCCAGTTTGATCCAGCTTCCAGGGTGCACTTTTCAGACTTGCAATGCAGACTCTTTGCTCACACTGGAATCTGCAGTGAGCTTTAAGTCTTTGCCCTTCACTTGGATCCTCCAGCTTTCCAGCACACAAAAGGCCATTTTGCATTCTTTCACATCTGATTTCATAGACTGCCATTGTAATCCTGCTAAGTAAATCCTTTATATGTTGTATAATCATATAATGTATTTTATTTTACTAAATTTGTTGCCCTAGTGAACAATAATTGATACACTTTTACTTTCTTTATTTTTTGAAAGAGAAAACTAAGACTTGTCTAGTATCACACAGTTGGGAAGAGAGAGCAACAGAGCCAGGTGATACAGCCCTGAGCACAGACACTGTAATCTGCTTAAGTCACCGAAGTGTGAGTCCTGAGGCCAGGACAGAAATGCTGCCTTTGCTCCGCCTCCATCAGCACCTTGCTGGAGGCTCCAATGCACCTCAGCCCCATCCCTATGCCAACCACCGTGAGCTCTTTCAGAGCTCAACACAGAGATCACGAAACAGTGCAGTACCAGATATCAGAGTAATAGAGTCTACAAAAGGTGTTATACACTAAGGGAGGTTGACCCACAGGGCTGTGAAGACCTCCAAGCACTAACATCCTACAACCCTGATAACACCCAGAGACTGACTTCATTCCAGTGTGAAAGCAGGTCACAGTCCCCTCAAGGGGCTGACTTTGGACTAAGGGTTCCAGAGCCAACCTTGAGCACAGCCTGACTCAGGAGTGACCCATTCAGTGCAGCTCCACCACAGGCTGGAGCTGTGTAGTCCTTCCTGCTAGACCACATGAAAATTAGCTATAAATATAATTCAAACTCCACTGCAAAAAGAAAGAATTGGTTATTGAGCCTGTTATGCCCAGATACATCTCAAGAGAACATCCTAAGAGTAGACAAATAGGAAAACAAACAATGTAACAACACTCAAAAACAAAATTATTTCTATATTTTCTTGATGTATTCAATATTTAGGGTAAACTCTGATGTCCAAGAAGAAGATTTTAACTAGTGCCTATGATTAGACATAGGAAAGGCTATAAATATGATGCTAATAAACAATGTATCTGAACTGTATCTGGTGTCATTTTAAGATACCAGAATTTACTATACATAAAAGCACTGGCACCAGAAATTTCTATATTCTGTAGCTATATTTGTATATTATTCTAGGACTTACAAGATTGTAATCATCAGGGCTTTGCTGGGATTGAAGCAAGAGTCTTATCCCAAGCTATGCTCTACTACTGAGCTACACCCCTAAATTCCAGATAATTTTAATATTAATTTTCTTCAACCAATTCACTAGCATCTCTAACAAATAACTCCTAGTGATGCATGAAGTTTATTAATTTCCTAAACACCTTACACTGGCAACACAACAAACACTGATAAGTATGCATTTGTTTTTTTAAGGAACAGTGTTAGATTTTAAGCATGATAGTTCTTTTGCTGATCAAAAACACCATTTCCAAGCATACTGTTTTTCTTTCTATTCATAATCTCTCTCTCTCTCTCTATATATATATATAGAGAGAGAGAGAGAGAGAGAGAGATCTTAGAAAAGCACAAGTATATATAGAAGCCCAGGCATCTGAGAAGGGGAAGCTGGACTGTGTGCTCTCCCCTACCTGGAATACAGATAATTCCAGAATCACTTCTCTGCACTCTGCTCCCTTGGAAGATTTCCCTAAAAGTGGCAGCATGGAGTGTGGTCCTGCTCATAACTCTGAGGGTTACAGATGCAACCTATTTTCTCAGGGGACCCTGACTGACACAGGCTTCTTAGCAGGTGGAGAGATCCCTAACTAGCACTGTGCCTCCCTGCACATCTAATGAAACCCTGCAGGTCTTACCACAGACCACCTCTATCCTCCACTTGCTCTCAATACCCTGCTGTCAGTTGAGTTAAAGTCTTCTCTTGCATTCATATATTTTCATATGGCACTTTATTAACAATTTTCCCATTTTTACCCCTTCCCTGAGGAGATCAAACATACTGTTACCCCAACTTCAAAGCTTCACTGATGCTCAAAAGATAGATACCCAAGTTGGAAATAATACTTTATGACATAAAAGATTGGGAAAGCAGTGAGAAAGCACTTCCAAAAGTTGAGTTTAAGACAATGCTTCATTAATCTTATCTTCCTCCACTCCCACCAGAATCAGCCTCTCAGCCAGTTGAAGAGGTTGGGTATTGGAAGGATGGAGCACAGAGTCAGCTCTCTGGGTTCTGGACAGCAGCATCTCACAAGATGTATGTCTTTTTTGTGCTCCTTCTGCAGACTACAATTAAAATGTGTGCACACACACACAGATCAACAGAGAGAAAGTTTGTCTTTTCTTCTGAATTTACTCTTGATCCCCTGTTCTCAAACTGTTAATTTAGCAACTCTCTTTTCTCCTACATGAACAGTGATGCAACTGTAAATATTTGATTTGCCAGAGAGTTTTGACCATTAAGTTGATCTCCAGTATCTTAAGCAAACAGTGAGAAGAAAGAAAAAGTTAAATTTTAAAGAGGTCTCATGGTTCTAGTTAGCTGTCTTGCTGAAAGGTCTGTTTAATACTATAAAAAAACAAAAATAATTTGGTTTGGTTTTTGTTTAACTAGAGATAAAACATAATAAGGTAGTCAGTTTAATTTTAATATCAGATAAATAATTTAGTATGTGTTTCTAAAATATTGTATATTAGGCACACATTACCCATATTGTTTACTTACAATTCAAATTTGACTAGAAAGTCTGCATTTTAGTTTTCTATGTCTGTTAACTACATGTTCCTATGTTTTATCACAAAGCATCCTTCACAAGTGAAAAACATGATTTGAGTGACTTTGAAACTGAAAGCTGACACATAAAAGATTCATACAGCACAAATTCCTTGCATTGAGCTCAAAATATACTTTCAGAAGTAATTAAGATTATCCATGCTAGTTACATGGGAGCTGACCCAACATGTTTCCTAATTCGTGTGTAAGTGAAATATTACCTAACTGAAATATGAGGTATGTTTCAATATAACTACAATATAAAACAAATAAAATTTGTTACCAAATAAAACAGAACATTCATTTGAATTTATTTTTGGCACATCCTGAATGCTGTTTTCAAGGTTTCACTGATGGGGTGATGCTGACGATGTGAGCTGGCTGGAAGAGAACTTCAGGTCTCACTGAGGACTCCTGGCTCAAAGTCAAGCGTGCCCTTCTTATTCTGCGTCACTTTGCTTCTCAACCCACATCACCTTCTTAGTGAATGCAGGTCAGCATTGCTCACAGTAATAATTTTAACTAAAAAGAATCAAGGGATCTGGGCATGGTGGTGCATTGTTGTATTCCCAACTACTGGGGAGATTGAAGCAGGAGGATCCCAAATTCAAAACTAGCCTAAGCAACTTAGTGTGACCCCATATCAAAATGAATTGAAAAAAGAAAGATAAAAGAAAGAGAGTGAGAGCGAGCAAGTGAGCGAGAGAGAGACAGAGACAAAGACAGAGACAGAGACAGAGAGACAGAGAAAAGAGAGAAAACACTGAGGATTTAGCACAGTGTGAAGACCCTGGTACTGCAAGCAAGGAAATAAGAGACATTTTCTCCTATGGTTTGGGAGGAGAGGATGAAAGATGCAAGCAAAGGAAGGCCCAGCAAAGAGAAGTTAACTGGCTGCGGGCTCCACAGGGGAGGAACAGAAACGATGCTGGCCACTGACCACCAGGTGACCAAATAGCCGTGGACATACAGCAGCTGAGAGCAAAGGGGCACAGAGAATGAATGGTCTTCACCCAGGAATAGAGCTAGGATGAGTCAAAATGTTCAAAAGCTGGAGTTCAACCTTGGGGGTTATTCTGTCTCATGACCATATCCATTTCATGGTCCTGTAGGATTTTTTCCAAAAATATTCATCCAAATGTAACCTTTACAATATTGTTCTAAGACAATTTTCATCCTACATTTGTCTCAATTTTATTTTGTTTATATTTATTTCAAGGAAGGGTCTCATTATCTAGCCCAGGCCGGCCTTAAACTCACGGTGGTCCTCCTGCCTCAGCCTGTCCAGTGCTTGGATTACAGGCATGCATCAGATTTTTTTTAAATCACACTAAGTGTCTACACATTTGGAGTGTTAGTGTCCTCAAACAGCCTTAGCGATCTGATTGCTGGCCTTGAAGGGAGTCTGGTCTGTGGGATGGCCCTGGTGCTGGGTCCTCAGCCCGCAGCCTGGGCTTGCCCTTCCTGGAGTCACTCACTAGTGTGATCCTGTCTTCATTTCCTCCACTGTAGGGTCCAGTTATAGCACCTACCATGAGTCAGAATGGAATCAGGAACCCGGAAACCATGCTAAGTATTTAAGAAAGCAAGGTCAATCCGGGTAAATTGCTAAGCTGGTGATGGCAGAGCTAAAATGCTGTTCAGAGGTTAGGGAGGCAGGCAGAGAACATGTAGCAGTGGGGGCTGGGAGCGGGCAGAAGGAAGGGAGGTGGAGTGAGGGGCAAAGCAGAGTTTCTGCAGTGACTCACCAGTGTCAACAAGCAGAACCAGGGAGGTACCACACGAGACAGAGCAAGGGATCAGCTTACTTTGGCTTCTCCCTGATTGCTCCCCATCTCCTGCCTGGTACTGTCTGTTAACTGAATTTGGCTAGAGCCAGTGGTCTCTGGGACCCTGGGAAATGCACCCTCAGAGGTGGTCTTGGGGACAGAGCATAGTGAGAAAGCCAGGCCTTTCTGTGATAGTACACAGTACAGGCCTGGTGACTCCCTTAATTCTTTAAGGCTGATCCTCCCCTCACCCATGTGGAACTCACTTTCTCAACTTGAGGGCACTGCAGGTGTGAGGCTGTGGACACTTCCTCCACCAGGGAAAGGACCTGGGTTAGTGTAAGTATGGCTGCAGGAAGAGGGAAATGGAGTGGGTGAGAGATAAAGAGCAATAAGTACAGCAAAGTGCTGTGAAGCCACTTCCCCCTTCTTTGCTGGTCAGGAATGTGCACACCCCCTCTCCCTTCTCCAGGGCATCAAGGCTCCTCCTGGCCTCCAGACCAGTCAGTGAAGCCATGTGGAAAAGCACAGCCAATGCCGCAGCAAAACCAGTGGAATCAGGGGAATTGAAAAGACCCATCATGTGACCACCAGACTGGGTCGCAGCTGCTCACCAGGCCAAAGTTAATGTAGTCAGTTCTCACTATTTGAGGATTCGTACGTACAAATTCACCTACTCATAAAATGTGTCTGCAATCCCAAAATCAATTTCTGAGGCACTTTTGTGGTCATTCACAGAAACACAGAGTGATGATAAATTTGAGTTATCTGTCTGGTGTGTTTCTGCTCCACCTTCTTGTTTACATTCCTACAGCAAACAACTGTTCCTTTCTGCAGTTGTTTTAGTGCCACATTTTCAATAGTTCTGTGCTTTTTGTTGGCAATGTTGTTCCTTAGAATTCCCCCCATGGGAAATGCTGAAGCCATGCCTAGTGCTTCAAAAGAGCAAGAGCAGGATGGATGTACCTTGTGCCAGAACAGCTTGTGTTAAAGTCTTTTTTCGGTCCGGAGTCAGAGTGCCGTTGGTTGTTAGTCCAATATTGATGAATCAATAATATATATTGAATAAAGCACCTTGAAGTAGAAGCACAATTTGAACAAGGTTACCTATAGATCAGTTGACAATAATGTCACAACAAAAGCTCACAGGAATTTAACCTTGAATTTATGTTCAGTGTTTGGTTTTCAATGTTCACAACAATTCTATAAAACATAAAAACAGTGAATAGTGAGAATTTGCTGTATTTATTGCTTTTTATCTCTCACCCACTCCATTTCCCTCTTCCTGCAGCCATACTAACACCAACCCAGGTCCTTTCCCTGGTGGAGGAAGTGTCCTCAGCCTCACCCCTGCAGTTTCTGAGCCTTGTGTTATCTTGTCACTGTTGGGCTGCTGAAGTCTTTCTCTGACATACGCTGTAGAATGGGGATACTATGAGGCACCCAAGTAATTCCCTTGACCTGCCCATATTCCCTCCCTGTCCCCCTTGGGGAATAGCAACCCAATTTCCTCTCCAATATTGGATTTATCTACCCAGCCATTGGAATACCCCATTTGGCTTGTGAAACACAAGGAGCTTGAGACAGTCAGGTGCTGATCCTAACTTCCAGTGTGAAGAAACTATGCAGCCAGTGGAACTCAGCTGCACATCCCATCCTGTAGACAGCATCCCAGCTTCCTAAAGTGCCACCTCCTGGCCAACATGAGCTGTTCCTTTGCTCTTCGGGTCACCTGATGGAGCACATGGCAAGGGGAAATGAGTCTAACACTGCAGATCTGCCTTTGCGGGGCGAAGACCTCGCATAGGGAAACAGAACCATGGGTTTGGCAAGCCTAAAACCCACAGGTGTCTTTCAGTGGATGAAAGTGCCATGGTGTGGTTTCAGTGTCCTTCAGGTTTCAAGTGTTGACCTTTAATCCCATTGCAAGGTATTAAAAGGGTGGAAATTGAAACCAACTATGATGGTTAGAGTCAGGCTCCTTTGGGAGGTGATTAGGTTTAGGCAAACTTGTTAGGATGGAGCTCTCATGATTGAATCCTGGTGGCTTTACAGGAAGCAAGTGAGACCAGAAGAGGCACACATGAATGCTCTCTGTCTCCTGCCACTCTATGCCTCAGTCTATGTGGAAACTGCCAATAACACCATCATCAGATGCTGACCCTCAAACATGTGCCTCCAGAACCGTGAACCCTAATAAATTTCTTTTGCTTGTAACCCACCCAGTCTGTAATAATGTGTTATTAGCAACAGAAAATAGACTAGTAAAGCTACAACCATTCTAGAAAAGATGCCTTTTAACAGGAGGGATCAGTCCTGATGTGACGAATACAGACGTTTCTCGTATAACGAACTACTTGCTTAATGACCTATGAACCGTCTTTTCTTTTGTGCAATTCTTATTTCTAGAACCTCAATGTCTTTTATACAGTACACTTTTATACTGTATTATAATTTTTGCTTATTGTACTGTACAGTGCAGTACTGTAGTTTTCTCTTATACATTACAGTACGACATGAAAGAATTATGCAAACAAAGGCAAAGTTATCAAGCTGGAGTTTCCTTTGACCGTTTGGTTGTTCTAAATGTACATACTATGTACAATTCCACGTCTAAAAACCAATTCATTTAATAACCCAGTTGCTAAAATGGAACTTGGTTATTAAACTAGAAATATCTGTACAAGAAATTAGCTTGCTTTTAGGTTACTGGTAGCCCTGCCCACTTTCTGCCACTAGGCAATAGCACCTTTTAGTACTGAGACTCAGTGCTAGGCTTGCTATTCACAGGTTGGGCATTCAGGCAGTCTTGGGACCAAGACTGACCTGAGGCGAATATGTCTATGCATTAAAGTCGGCAAATTGCCCCCTCCCTATTGCAACAACCTCTTGAGTAAGCATTGTGACATCTGCTCTCCACAGGAGAGGCTGCCTTGCCCACTGGCTATTGCCTGTCTCCTACATGGTGGGTTCTCTGGATACATTCGCACCTCAAGATTTCCAACTCTGGTCTCACATGGAACAAATTTCCTCTTATTCCACCCCTATTCCAGCAGGGCTCCCTATAGATCTCCACTGCAGACCTTTAAGTTATTCATTTCTGATCTTTTTTTCTTTCAAAATCCATGAACACTGAAAAGTTTGAGCTACCACCTGTTAGCTGGGGTAAATCCAAACTTCTGGGTGTGTCCACTCCTGAATAAAGTGAACAACCATGAGTCTGCCTTCTAGGAGGATTTCTTCATACGTTTAAATGTGAGACTCTTTCCTATGTGGGGCCATGATGGAACATGAGGCCCAGTGAGCTCAAGGACTGTCAGTCACCACTGTACCTGTGCTAAAATCACCCACCCTGGACACGGGTAAAAGCCACTACCAGCTGCTTCAAGTAGGACATTAATTCACTCACTTTGAATGGGTACACACAGACTCATAGCTTCACTCAATCTAACTCAAAGCTATATGTGGGAGACAACTTGAGTGACTCCTCTTGAATGCAGGACAATTGTAACTTTGATTATGTTGAGACTTATCTTTTATATTGATATGTATAGAGCTGACTATGATTTTTTTAAATCCAACTCTGCTTATATATTTTAGAGAAAACACTATGCAAGGAAACAAGAGACTGTCTGATGACTTTAGAGATTATATTTCAGTACCTCAGCTGGCATTATTTAAGATGCTTACAGCCAATTGAAGAGAGAAGGAAATACCATATTTGCACAAGGAAAAGCCTGCTTTCCTTAGGCAGGAAGGAATCTAGCAAAACAGGTTCAGAGGAAACTGAAGTGAGAGTGAAAGGCTCTTAACTTGGTTGAGTCTCCCTCAAATGCCATTCTCTGGTTTCCACTGCTTCCCACTAATGCCAGGAACCAAACATAGGGTTTCAGAAGGTTGCCATTGCTGTCATCCACATGACTAGAGTTCCCCAGCTATGGTTGCCTTTTGGCTTGGTGAGATTAAAAAAAAGTTTCTAAGTTCTCTGGATACATTTGTGCCTCAAGATTTCCAACTCTGGTCTCACTGTCATTTTTTCTTTTAATCTCTCCAGCCAGAACCATCAGATATTCCCAAATATAGTAATCATCATGGCTGGCACATCAGTCCCTGTCACCTATATTTAATCTCCCAAAGCCTTGACCCCAGCCAGCACCTCGAGCCAGGTAACAGTAGTGAGGATTTGGCAATCATGTTGAAACCCCATGTTATGGGTAGCTGAAACCCATCCTTCACCTGCAAGAATGCTACCTCCAGTTGCTCAAATAGGTGGCAGTCCTGTCCCAGAATCTCATTTTGGCTTTTGGATCTCATGCTGGTACTAATTCTCATTCCAGGAACTTTGTTAGGGTCCTACTTAAAGATCATTTTAGTATTTAAAACAGGAGGAACTGATGTGTTAGTTATACAAGTGACAGAAGAGCAGAAAAACCAAATCAAAGCTACAACGAGAGATTGACAGTGAAGAAGACATGCTGTCCTTGGCAGCAGGGACAAAGGGAAGAGTGAGGCTTCAGTCCAGAGTCACTTGGTGGAAGCAGGGACATAGCAAACCTAGCTGACAGAAGCCTAGATCATGAAGAAGATGCAGCCACTGCCTGAAACACAAAATCAAACAGGGAGAAAAACTCTGGCTTTTCCCTTCTCTCTCTGTCCCTGCTACCCACAGTCTCCTAACATCATCCCATTGTCCAAATCAGCTATTCTGAGAATCTGGGAAGGAAAGCCTGAAAGGGTCACTCCAATGGTACAAGCCAAATAGGGAACAAGGGAGGAGATCTGAAAGTAGGAGCTGCTGTGGTCCAGCACTGTACATGAAACAGGTGTGCTGAAAAAAGCTTCTCTCTAGCTGATGAGGAGACCTAGAGCTTTGAGGGATGATTTGAATGAACTCCATGAGTTGTAAATAGGACAATTAAATGTGAACAAATAATTAGAAGAAAGAAAGACTATGACGTCAAAAGAATCAAACAGGCAAATATTATGTTAGATAAAGGGTTCATCATTCCCCCTGTGGTATTATGGACACAGTGGTTCTTTTAAGGATACAAAATAGAAGATGAACATTAAGGCTACAGTAGGAGTGTCACCAGCTTACCCTCACACTATCATCCCTGAGATGCCTTCAGGTACTGTACTGGGAGCTCACAAAGATAAACATAGGTGACAGATTTATTCATTTAAAAACCATTTTCTTTATTTTGTAATACTTCAATTTGAAATAATTTCAGACTTACAAAGGTTGCAAGAATAGCATGAAGAAATATCATATGTCCTTTACACAGATTCCTCAAATGTTAACATCTCACGTAACTATAGTAAAATTATAAAATCAGGAGTTAACATTGATATATTACTATATAATGTACAGGTTAGTTGATATAATATTGTTATATAATATACAAGCTCTATTTTTATTTCCATAATTATCTCTTCATTGTTCTTTCTTTGGCTAGACAACAGATTTATAACACTTCTTTCACAATGATCATTTCCAAGATGCATCAACTATCACAAGAGATGTAAGATTAAACCCCAGCTGCCATAAGGGGTTAAAATTCTGGGAGTAAAACTTGTTAAAGCTAGACTAGGTCTTAGACATGAACTTGCCTATAAAGGAGCCATTGGAATGCAACAAACTAACACCTAATTTTCTTATTTTCTTTTTCTTCTTTTCTTTTTTGTTGTTTTGTTTTTCTGTTTTTTGGTTAAAGAAGGCTCTTGTGATGCAGTTCAGGCTGACCTTGAACTAACTATGTTCATCAGGCTGTCATTGAATTCATGGTCACCCTCCTGCCTCAGTTTCCCAAATGCTGGGATTATAGGCATGTGCCACCACACCCTGCTTTAACAACAAATTTTCAGAGAAAGAGATCACAAATGTTAAGTTCAAGTGAAAAATAGTCTTATAATTCATGAGTTTAAAAGTTGCCATTTCACCAGGGATTTAGCACAGGTGTAAGGACCTGCCTGGCAAATGCAAGGTCATGAGTTTGATCCCTGGTATAAAAAAAAAAAAAAAAAGCTAAATAAAAGTTGCCATTTTATTCTTTTTTAAAATTTTTTTTTGGTTTTTTGAGACAGCATCTTGCTACTCCGTCCAGGCTGGCCTTGAACTAGCTTTGTAGTCCAGCCCCTCAAACTCACAGCAATCTTCCTGCCTCAGCCGCCGCCCACCCGAATTCTGAGACTAAAGGCAGGTGCCACCATGCCCAGCTTTATTATGGCACTCCATCAACATTGTCTTTCTTAAGGTGACTCTTGTGTGGCAAAATGTTGTTTATCACTGATTTATTATTTAACAAATAAGCAGAGACAGAAAGAAACTAGCTGACTCATGGTCCAACACTACACAGTAATTTAAAGGCACAATTCAAATTTAAAATCCAATTGCCTTGGCAAACAGACTGTAGGAAATCATCAAGAAGATTGTATACCATGATCAAACAGGATCCATCCCAAGGATGCAGGTTCAACATACATCAACATAGATAAAATATATCATATTAACAGAGTCAAGGAAAAGAATCATGTAATCACTTCAATAGCTGAAAATGAAGCTTTTGACAAAGTCCAGCATCCATTTATGATTAAAAAAAATAAAAATTGGAATAGATGGTCTTTAGTTCAATCTGATAAAAGCCATTTATGACAAACCAACAGCCAACATCATACTAAATGGACAAAAACTGAAAGCTTCCACTGTAAAATCAGAAACAAGACAAGAATATCCAGTCTCTACTCCTATTCAACATTGTCCTGTAAACTTTAGCCAGAGCAATTAGACAAGAAAGAAATAAAAAGAATAAAAGTAGGAAAGGAAGAATTTAAACTATAATTATTTGCAAATGACATGACACTGTACTTAAAAGACCCCAAACACTCCACCAAAAGACTTCTAGATTTAATAAGCAAATTTAGTAATGTAGCTGGTTATAAAGTCAACACTCAAAAATCAATAGCCTTCCTGTATACAAATAACAAACTCACTGAGAGAGAAATTAGTGAAACAATACCTTTTACAATAGGCATCCAAAAAAATGAAATACTTAGGAATCAATCTAATGAAAGATGTAAAGACTTCTACATTGAAAACAATACTACTCTGAAAAAAGAGATTGATAAGGATACTAGAAAATGGAGAGATATCCCATGCTCTGGGGTAGGACGAACCAATGTAATGAAAATGGCCATACTTCCAAAACTGTTATTCAGATTCAATGCAATTCCAATCAAAACTCTAGTAGCATGTGTTGCAGAATTACAGAAAACAACCTTAAAATTCATCTGGAATCAGAAAGATCTAGAATAGCAAAGGATATTCTGGGCAACAGAGAAAAGACAGGGGCATCACAATCCCTGACTTGAAATTATACTACAAAGCCATTGTGATAAAAAACAGTGTGTTTCTGGCAAAAAAACAAAACAAAACAAAACAAAAAAAACAGACCTGAAGATCAGTGGAATAGATTAGAAGATACAGAAATAACTTCAGACACACTAAGTTACCTTATCCTTTTTTTAAAAAGTTTTAAAGAGGAAAAAAGCAAAACAAAAAGGGGTAAAATAACACAGAATTTCAAAAAAAAAATAAACAGTAAGAAATCACTAGTTGATAAATTACATATTGTCTTCTTAGGCATAGTTGTTCAAATTACAAAATTAAAGCATATAGAGTGGACATTCAAAAGTGAGGCTGCAAAGAAGTTCAATGATCCAATAACAACTTAGCAACATGGTTATCAATACTACACACTTAAACATAAATGCAGCTATATCCACTAGAGCACTTTCTGTTCCTCTTTTTACTTTTTTTTTACAAATTCTTTTATTTAAAGAGAAACAAAAGCATATAAAGGGTAGAGATAATACAGAATTTCAAAAAAAAGATAAACAATAAGAAATCACTAGTTGATAAATTACATATTGTCCTCTTCGAAATAGTTGTTCAAGTTACAAAATTAAAGCATAAAAAGTAGATATTCAAACAGTGAGAGTGTAAACAGCTACACATGCATGAATCTCTACATGTATTTCTATCTTTTCTGTATTAAAGGGAAAAACAAAACTTAGCAAGACAACACAAAACAAATCCCTATAAAAACGTGAAACCAAAAAGTCATATAAAACCACAGTACAAGGTGATCTACAATGATTACTGTGTTGTTCCTTATTATCTTCAATAGAATTGTCTATATCATCAGGCATAATTGAATATACCAGTATAATTGAGTATAGCAGTACATAACAATATTAGTAAAAATAAAACATTGTAGACAGTATAAAACTTCAAAGGCAGGTAATAATCAATCCAGAGTAGATATTCTAGTGAATCTTGTCATCTTCAGTGTAGTTGCCTATACTCTCAGACTTGATACTATCAATCATAACAGCTTTGAATAAAATCTATCAATACAAAACAGCAATCTAACAGACCAGATTCAACTACGATCAATCATGGTAAAACAGTGTAGGTTATACAGAGCTTTAGATTAAGTCAACAGGAAATTAAGGAGGATTACCATACTATATCCTGTTATTTTTGGGATTACTGTGTGTGCCCTCAAATCTAGTACAGGTAGAATGACTGAAACAGAATATAATACATCCAAGCAGAGTAGTGTGAGTAATGTGGGTTTTAAATCCTGGTGCACTATTAACAATATAGTGTATCAAGGCTATCTATGTTAGAGATTCTAGCCATCCTTCTCTGCCTCATTTCTGCTATACTAGTTTTCTGCCTTTGTTTGTCTAACTGCCTGCTCCACTCATTGAGGCCTTTCTGCCACTGTTCCTAAAATTCTGGTATTTTTTTTCCTCTCTTTCTAGAATGTCCTTCAGAATTCTCTGTAGGGTTGGATTGGTGGTCACAAACTCCTCCAGTTCCTCTTTGTCATGGAAGCATCTTGTTTCTCCATTAATTTCTAGTGACAGTTTTGCAGGATACATCAATCTGGGCTGGAGATTATTTTCTTTCAGGGCTTGGAATACTTTGCTCCAAGCTCTTCTTGATCTGATGGTCTGTGTCTGGAAGTCAGCTGTGATTCTGATGGGCTTACTTTTATAGGTAATCTGTTTCTTTTCTCTGATGGCTTTTAATATTCTGTCTTTATATTGAATTTCTGGTATCTTGATTATTATATGTCTGGGGGTAGCTCTGTTCTGGTTGTAGGTGGCTGGACTTCTGTATGACTCAGATAAACAAATGTCATTTTCTTTTCCCATGCTTGGGAAGTTTTCCTTAATTATTTCCATGAATAGCCTTTGTAATTCGCCTGTATGTATTCCTGCTTCTTCGTTCACATTTCTTAAATTGTAAATTCTCTTGTCATCTTCTAGCCTTTGTATTGTTACTGCCTGTTTCCTTGTTGTTTTTAAGAGGTCTTTCCTTTTATGATCACACACTGCAAACTTGTCTTCAAGTTTTGATAGTCTATCCTTAGTTTCTTTCAAGGTGTTTTGCCAGCTTTCAGTGGAGTTTTTAATTTCCTGGTAGTCTCTTTGAATCTGCTTCATGTATTCTATATTTTCTTTATATTCTTTATTGAATGTTTCTCTCCTTTTTTTGTGTTCCTCCCTTCTTCTGTCTGTATCTTCCTGAGAGATGCTTCCTGAGAGCATTTCTTTTATTACTCTACTCATATCTTGTTTTATCTGATTTAATATTTCAGTTTTGAGCTCATTTACAAGGTCTCAAAGATATCTCTTAATGTCCATTGAAGCCATGTCTGATGTTGCATGTTTTGTGCCCTCAGTCTCCCTTGTTTTTCCCTCTCCTGGATCAGTGCTCTCAGGGTTCTGGGCTGGGGGCCTCCTCCTGCCTTTCTCTCCTATCATGGTCCTGGCTTCCTCCACACAGGTGTACAGTCGAGGTCCCAGCCCCCTTCCCTGCTGGCCATGTTTCCTCTGAATCACACTGGCGAGGGACCTCCACTCTGTCCTGACTGCTTTTGTCACTGAGGTGTAAGCAGGGGCTGTGTATGCTGACCCCTCCCCACTGGGCCAGCCAAACCTCAGGTACCTTTACCCGGTTAGTGCACAGGGAAGCAATTTGGGATGGCTCATTGGGTCCTGGCCAGGGGCATGGCCTAATCCAAGCAAATCTCATGAATCTGCTCTGGGGAGGGAACAACCAACTGAAGTCACTGTCACTCCCTGTTCAGGCTCATCCTTCCCGATTCCAACATGTTGCCCATTTGGTCTTGCCCTTCCTGTGGGGGGGGGGTGTCTCATTCCCAGCACTGACCATGGATTAATGAAGGTCCCTTTGCCAGCTCTGCTCTCTGCTGGGCTCACCAACCCCTGACTTCAGCGCTGCTGAGCTTCCAGTGAGTAGTGGCAGGGACAAGTTTGGGCAGCTCTGCCTGCTGGCACAGATTCAAGCTGGCTCAAACTTGGCATGTCACTACAAAAACACTGTGTCCCATAATTTTTAGCTGTTTCTGTTGTAGTCCCAAAGTATTTGACAAGTTTTTACATTTTAATTTCTTCCTATGTCAAGAAGATCCATCTCCCTCTCTCTCGGTCTCTCCAGGTTGTTTTATTCTGGCTTATGAGTTGTTTCTCCCAGGAGGCTTTGTATTTTGTTGCTCAATGTCTTCTTAATAATGTAAGAGATATATAAACTAGGCTTTGTGCATTTTCTAACCAACTGAAAAACATTTGCCCATTTTATTGACATTTGACAGGAGTAGTAAAAAAATAAAACAACAGAAGAAGAAAACTAAAGCTAATCTGTTTCTATAACTTTTAAGTATATAAGAGGAAATTTGAGTTGCTAGCTAAAATTATCCTTATAGTTCAAGTTTTTCCAATACCAAGAACAATAGTATATCTCATAAAATGTATTCAGTATTTTTTAACTTTTTAATTTAAAAAAAAATTTCAAACAGGAAATCCTTAAAAAAATTGGTCAAAAAATATTCCTATGTCACTTAGATTGCCAGTGGTTCACATTTTATCCCATTTTATCAATTTGCTATTACTCTTTGTGATTTGTCTAAATCATTTGCAAATAATTTACATACATCTAGCCTTTTCTCCCTAAAACGTATTCCCTGAAACAGAGATGGCCTCTTACATTCTATAATACAACCGTCACCTTCACTGACTATAACATAAATATATGTACCTGATAAATACAGCATTGATATTCTTTTTCTGTCTGTCATCCCACAGACAGTTTTTCACCGCTAGGGCAGGATTCAGCACTGCACCCATCTGTCGTGCCTCTTTAGTCACCTTTAGTCTGGAATATTCCCATAGCCTTTGCTTACCTTAATGACAGTACATTTCTGCAGAATAGTTTGTCTAGTGCTTCCTACTTGTCTGCCCTCCTACCCAGTAACCTACATACATATCTGCTGCTTCACCCTTCCCAAGGCATCCACCTGGAGCCATTCAAGATCCATCAGCCCTTTCCTGCTGAAGCTCAATTAGAGTGCAGGCCAAGGCATTTCTCCACTGCTTTACTGCATCGCTGCTGCACCCCTGCAATAAGTCAATGGTCTGTGGAGAGAGACTAGAAGGCCGTGCCCAGATACTGATCTTTGAACAAACAAAAACTCCCCTTGAGCTTAGCATCCTTCAATGATTCTTGTGTGAATCAATCCTCATGGTGATGGCTGCAGATGATTTTCCATCTCCTCTGTATTACCAGTCCTATGAGTAAGAGCTTGCCTTTCTCTCTCTTTTATTTCATCTTTTTATTATCATTATGGACTCAAGAATTCCTATTTTTTCCAATGGTTTATAAGTTGATATTGTATTTCATGACCTCATATGCTCAAATTGTATCAGACTGGACAATGGGACCCCTCAAATTGGTCCCCTGTGTCCTCTTGATAAGTTCCATCTTTTTATTTTAAT
Organism: Hydrochoerus hydrochaeris; assembly: GCA_004027455.1. Lineage (NCBI taxonomy): Eukaryota > Metazoa > Chordata > Mammalia > Rodentia > Hydrochaeridae > Hydrochoerus > Hydrochoerus hydrochaeris. Next base: position 105,734 of record PVLA01001995.1, on the reverse strand, counting down.
CAGTCCTTCTTTTGTAACATGATAAGGTACTCTGTATTCATGCTAGAGAGTTCATGTGCAGAATACAGAATTTATGTGCAGTCCTGGCCCTGGAATTTCCATTTCTCTGAGGAGTGCTGGACACCACAATCTGAGCCCTTTCAGAGGACACAGAGGACACCAATTCTTGGAAAGAATAAACAAGCCAATGTGCAGAGGTGAACTGGCATGGAGCTAAACTTCCGAAGGGTCAATGCTGTGAACCAGGTTATAAAACAAGATTTACATTCTTCTTCTAGAACAAAGAGTACAAGAGTTCAGGCTAACCAAAGAAAGTCAATACACCACAGTGATAAAGGATCACGGGTCACTGTGCAAAAGGACACTGATGCACACATGAAAGCCCATGCCATGACCGTTGGGCTCCCCACTCAGGACGTAGCTTTCAAGGTGGATCCCAACCCAGCTTCACATTACTCATGGCTTGGGGCCACAAGCCACCATGTTATTTTAACTAGAAAACAGTACAGTGATTTTCTGGGACACTTGTGGAACCATAGGAATCTACTTGAGTTCTCCACTTGCTCTTGTATGGATCAAATGACCCGAGAGACACCCTAGTGTACTCCTCACCCAGTGCACCTTCCCAGCAGAAATCTGAGGTGGCACTGGCATCAGAGAGAACAGTCACTTGCTTTTTTACTTTTTATTCACATTTTAATTTTCACTTTTTTTTTCTTTTAGTACTGAGGATGAAACTCATGACCTTGCACTTGCCAGGCAGGCACTGTTGCAAATTATGTTTGCAAATATTTTTTTTCAAACATGGAAGTCACATGTGGTCACACATACTATTCTTACTTTATTGATTACCCCTTGCTTCCCTATGTTTTTAGCAAGAAAATTTTAAGGCAACTTGCAAACACACTTTAATATATACCTCTTACAGCTATCCTATCTACCAGATTTAAAAGTAATGATCTACCATCATCTAATAGTACACAGCCTTTGTTTCATTTTCTCCAGTTATCTCAAAAATGTCTTTTTACACCTGTTTAAAATAAAAACTAAACAGTCAGGCATGGGGGCTCACACCTGTAATCCCAACACTCAGGAGGCTGGGTCAGGAAGAGTGCCATGAATTTGAGGCCTGCCATGAATTTGGGTTACATAGTGGGTATAAGGCCTGCAAGACCCTGTCTCAAAACAAACAAACCCACAAGGATTATATCTTATACTTGATGGATGGGTTTGTAACAGTTTTTCAACCCATAACAATTTCTCTCTTTTCAAAATGCTGTTTACTTGGAGAGACTTCATAGAACTTTCCACATCTTGGCTGCAATAAGCTGTCATTTAACTCTTCATATCTGAGGAAGGCTCAGCTGTGGAGAAATGATCCAGTGGCCCAGCTACACACACCTGGGGTTGGCGCAGCACTAAATAGGAAAGAAAGGACACGTGCCAAGGCACAATTTATCAGGTGACAAAAATCCACAGGAAGGGAAAGATGGATAGGGGCAAGGTACACTGCCTTTCTAACCAAGGAAAGAGCTGCGGGAGTCCTGCCCAGGGTCAGCTGGAAGAAGGCTCTCCCACCAGAGAGGGGACAAGCTGGGAACAATGAGCTGATGCCATTCAGTGCAGGAAACCAAACTCCTCTTTTTCAAACTTGTGGAAGGAGGCAACAGTGTTTTCATGGCCTTGGTCAGCATTTCTTTTCTGATGAACTGACCTATCCATGGTAGTTCCTATTACCAGAAAGTACCATTATTTGCATCATTGTGGAGAACAAAATATCTTTAGTTCATTTTATCACCTTTCAAATAAAACACTCCTTTGTGGGAGAACAGTGAAGGAGAATTGAGGCCTAATTGACCTCCTCTGTGAGCATAAAGAAACGTTACTATAGCTGAGATCAGCTGGGCATGGACTCATTAGTACCCAGGGGAAGGCACATGAGTCTTGTGTTGCTTTAACTTCTTGTACCCCTGTTTGAGTGAATAAAAGCAGGATGAGCCAGTTAACCTGGGCTCCTCTGCCCACTAGGGGCAAGAGCTGCCTGGCCACTGCATATTAAACTAACTTTTGCCTTCATCTCTGTTTGCCCCTGGGTGAGGATGATTAGCAGGACTAGGTCCCTAGAAGCAGTACCCGGATGGGAAAGGCCAGAGTGGGATGATTCCTCAATGGTGTTTCCTGGGGCAGGAACCTGGAAACAGTTTGCTGCTTAAAACTGTTTGTCTTTATGCGATAACTTTTGTTTAATTTGTGCCTTTAATTTTTCTAAATACCTGAGTGTGGTATGGAACCAAAGAACACAGATGTAAAGTGACCCGTAATCATGCAGGAATATGAGGGTGGTTCAGTCCTTCCTGATCAGCTGTCTCAGGACACATACTCCTTTATTTTCTGTATTTATTTCCTCATGCTGCTTAAAACAATGCAAACTGTCCTTTTTCAGTTCAGGAGGCAGACTGTCTGATGTCAAGCTGTCTTGAAAGCTAAGCTTCCTCAGAGGTCTTTAGGAGAGACACCTCCTTCCTCTTACCACTGCTGGTGTCGCTTTCAAGTCAAGGTGCTCCTGGAACAGGGGTGATGGCACATGCCTGTAAGGCCAGCCTGGGCTTCACAGTCAGTTCAAGGCCAGCCTAACTACCTGGTGAGACCCTGCCTCAAACAAACAACCTTAGAGGCAGCTGCATCCTTCCAATTCCTGTCTTTGTGACACATGGCCTTCTTTCTGGGTGTGTCTGTCTTCACATGGTGATCTTCATAAAGGGGACTAGGGACCAGGGATACAGCTCAGTGATTGCCTAGCATTCTTGATGCCTTAAATTCAAACCCCAGTATGGTGGGTGGAAGTTGCTAGTTATTTTGGCGTAGGGGACCACACTATTTCAGTGTGGTTTCTTAAATAATTACCACTGTAGCAGTTATCTTTCCAAATAAGGTCACATTTTCAAGTACTGAAAGTTAGGAGTTCATCATATTATTTTGGGGAAAAAAATTCCTCCTTCACAGATGGGCTCAATATACTTGAAGTACTCACATGCAGGTAACTTTTCTGAATTTCTATTTCTTTATCTATAAATAATGAGCAAAGTACACCAGACTCCACTTCTTGATGGCTCTTCAGGATGTACTGGGATGGTGAGTACACTGTAAAGAGGGCCTCTGTTGGGACCCAGTCCCTCAGAGTGGGCAGAGGACAATGGGAGAGCATTTTCACTGCAGGTCAGTTGCAGGCATACAAAGAAGCAATTATGATGTGGGTTTGTGTGAACTGGTGTGAGGGACCTGTATAAATTTCAGAATCCTGACCTGGTATTCATGGAGTAAACTTTAAACTTAATGCAAATTGCTTGAAGAGGTGCAGAGACAAACTAAGAGGAGCAATGGATGCATTCTTTGTGTGTGAGCAAGGTGAGAGACACATTGTGTGCATATAAGATATTTGTAAAAGTTGAGACATCATCTGCAGTAGGAATTTGGAGAAGACTGCAGTGATACTTCCTGTGCATATGAGGAAACAGATAATGAGCTGTCCACTGATGCATATCAAGGAGTATTAGAAAGGGGCCAGTTTGGCATATTTTTCTGTAATGCATTACTTCACGGAAATCACTCCAAATGCACATAGAAATCAGCAAGAAGCCAAAGGAGACTGCAGATGTTTGGGGCAGTTATGGGCTGGCAGGAGAACCAAGAAGCCAACTGATCCTCCTGTGAGCCCCAGGCAGCCATGTGGGCCAGGAGGAGAAATAAGAAACCAACCTACCATCCTGTGAATCAGTAGCAGCCATGCAGGCCAGAAGGAAAACCAGGAAGCCAACCTGCTCTCCTGTGAGCTAGTAGAAGCCATATAGGCCAGGAGGAGAACCAAGAAGCCAGCTTACACCCTCCTGTGAGCCAGGCAGCATGCAGTCCAGGAGACAAGAAGAGCACCCCCTCCCCTGAGCAACTAGCTGATTCAGAGGAACACAGGCTGAGATGATAGCTACTGAAGTTAATTGATTCTTGCATTATTTGATTAACTTTGCAGGCTTGAGTCCGGTAGTCTGAGCATCTATTTAGAGGGTTAACAATATGCAATATAGCAACTGTGGGAGATTTCCTTCTGTGTTGTTTTTGAAATCCAATATTGTTCTCACTGTTTTGTTTTGTTTTATTGTTTTATTTCCTTTAAAGTAAATTTTTAAAAAGAGAAAAAAAGGTGTGTGGCAAAGGTTGCTTGAGTTATGTGCTACCTTAATTATGCTTTATGGCTCAAACCACAATGAAAAGATTTCACAATATAATGGTGTGAATTTTGTCCTGGGTTCCACTTTGTCACCTCTAATGCCTTTCATCTGTGAAGTGTGGCAGCTGAGGCCAGGTATCTCTAACTTTACTTTTTTATAACTACTTGCTCTGCATTCGTCTACTTCTTGTGAGGATAACACAGGCCTAGAAGGAATACATGGACCTGGGTAGCCTCAGGAACCACTGCCCTTCAATAACTCCATTTTGTGTCCTCCAAGGCAATGCATGGGTTCTAATGCATGGTCTACTGGTCACTATGTCTCTTATTCAGAAGGGAAACATTGGTTAGGACTTATTTCTCTTTCCCCTGTGAGTAGCACAGTGTCTTTAGATTTTGAACTTTTAATTAAATTTTAAAGGTCTTGGAATACATTCTCCCTGAAAATCTGGTGCAATTTTAGGTTTAGTTAGTGTGATAGGTTGTATTGTGTTCCCCTTACCCAATACCCTATGCTGAAGTCCTAACTCAGAAGGTGACCTGCTTTAGAACTGAGTTAACTGAAGACATAATTAGCTATGGTGGGTTATCCTGGAGTAGGGTGGGAACCTAATTCACTATGTCTGTTATTCTTATAAATAAGGAAATTTGAATGCAGACACACATGCTGGGAAAAAAAATCAAGATGAAGGCAGAGGTTGGGTAACACTTCTACTATCAAAGAACTCTGCTATCAAAGATTACCAGCCACAACCCAAAGTTGAGAGGCCTGAAGCAGATTCTCAGTCCCAGCCTTTAGGAGGAACCAACCTGATGGACACCTTGGTCTCAGCTTTCTAGCCTCCAGAATTGGAGAAAATAAATATGGGGAGAAGATTGAGAAAAAAGAAGGGGCCATCAAAAGAATTAAGATGTGTTCTGTACCTTTACCAGCACCCAATGATGAATGTAATCATTAGGTACTGAAAACATGTACGGATAAAAATTAAAATGTCAAAAAAATTTTTTCTGTACTTCAAGCCACTCAGTTTGTGGTACTTTGTTATAGCAGCCTGAGCAAACTAATATATTTTAAAAATGTATTTAATATAAATATTGGCCACCTAACAAATTGTAATACATTTTTAGTATTTAGCATCATATATCTAATCCATAATGACAGTGATTTCTCCAGGTAATGCCTGAAGTTTGTACTTAAAGGTCAGAAAAGTCCTGTCTAGTAGAAACTACCTGCAAACCCATTCAACACAGTGAGTCTTCTCTCAACCTGTCTCTGTAGCCCCAGTGTGTTCAGTGTGTTTAGAACAGGAGGTGGGTTGAAGAAGCCATCCTGCAGCAAATCTACCTAAGAAGGAGCCCCCTACCCCAAAACGGGTAAAAAAAAAAAATGTTACCTAACAACATAATATATAAATCAATAAATGCAGCATTGGGTACTCCCTACCTCCCTTGAGTTCCCAAGAAAGTGGCAATGACATGGGTCAGCCTCCTGTCAGTCTCCCATATAACTAATTGCTCTACATGTAGTACGTTTTCTTATTTATTATTTTATTCTTAGGTTTTTTTCCACTGGTAACTGGTTGTTATTAACAAATTTAGATCCAGGTTGCCACTGTGGCATGCACAAGTGTGCAAGACACTTTCCAAAAGGCTTTTCTAGTATATTTCCCTCAAGAGAGCTCAGTAAATTATTCCTTGATTGTAACAGATGAACTTAGGGTTCAACTCTATGAACTTATCATAGAGATCATAAGTACCAGTTTTAGTGGCAATATATACAAAATTGTAATATAAATCTTGTGCATTATTAAATCTGTTGACACCAGCCCTTCAATGTAGGCACCCTTGGAGCCACAAAGCTTGAAGCACTCATGCCCAAACAAGAATCAAAAGCAAGTTAAGCATTACTGGACAAAATATTGCCTTCAGTCTCCAAGGTAAAAGCTTACAATGAGAATAATTTCTTCACCTGAATATAAAAAATGATTACAATTCTAGGGAGTCCAGTTTTCATATCAGAAAGGCAAGTCTGAGAGATAATCTGACTCCTTCAACAAGACTCCAAGAAGTTCTCTACACTTGAACCTCCTAGGAGCTGGCTGCCTCAGACACAATCTCTACTTGAACTTCAGCCCTTGTAAGAAAAGCGATTACCTAACAGGGTAAATACCAACGAGTTAAACTGTCACATGTCTTAGCTCAGAAAGGAGCAGGTAAACTTTTGGGGCGGGGGACTGAGACATAAATAGATAAAGCAGTTGTAGGGCAGATAGGTGACAATGCCTAACTGAAGAACACAGCTGAATCACCTCTCCCAGCTTGGCATTTACAGCCACAAGAGGTGCTTGGATTTGAAAGGTCTGTGTTCTGAGAGTTATCAACAAAGTGTTGCATCACATCATCGTGCTAAAGTCATTCTCTGATTGGGAAAGTAAGAAGCACTGGCAGCTCCCCCAACCCCCACCCCCACCCCCACCCCCGACTCCTGCAGACTGACAAATGCCTCCGAGTTTTCTCTGGCTTGTTAAGAAGCAAGTCACAGTTCAGCAGGAGGCCTCACTGCTCTCCCTGAGGGAAGATGAAGGTAGTGTGAGGCCCTCTGAGCACAGCCTTGCACTGCCTAGGACTCACACTAGTCCCTGCGATGCCCAATGCCCGTGCCAAGCTCCACAAGCACACAAGAAGAGTCAGGCAAGCCTGTTTCTATGTAAACGCTAAAGTGATTTCTCAGAGTGAAACGTGGTATGTTAATACCTCTTCACTGTAACCTCAAGCTTAGCTGGCAATGCATTTAGTAACGGAGAAACCGGTTGAGCAATGGGGAGCAAGCAAAAAACCAACAGTTTGAATCTTTTGTATCCTAACCTAGAAACAACATCTTCATCTGCCACACCCAAATCCCTGCTAGCCATTTCCAAACACTAATTTACTGTTAAAAACAAACGAAAATCAGAAAACCTCACGTTTGTGGTCCCTTCAATCCTAACAAAGCTGTGCTTGTTTGCCTGACAAACATAGGGTAAGGCATTCATTTCGGACTGTGCTGATGCCCAAGAGGACAGACAGACAGATGTGCCTCATCAGACACAGTTGCCAGCACAGGCCGCTGTGGTCTCCCACACTAAGCAAAGCCAGCTCTTCTGCTGACACTCTCCCATCAGATAACCTGAGCTGAGAATTGTCATCCATCCAGGGTGGACAGAATGCCTAATCTGGGGCTGGGTGAGCCGGCCCCATGCTCTTTTGCCCCTCGTGGGAGTTAGTGGTCCTCACCCCAGCAGTGAGCTTTTGCATCTCTGTGCTGCCTAAGTTTCTACAGTAAAAGGAATCAGAGACAGCAGCAGCAGCACAAAGAGGCCCTGGGTTCTCAGCCCTGGGATTAGGGCACACTTCTCCTTCCTCTGAGCCAGATTTTAAATTCTAGGGTAGATGAGCTAGAAGTCTGTGAGTTGCAGAAAGTTGTGAGAGATGAAAAACTCACCTGCCTCAGATAATCAAGGGGATTTATGAGTTTCAGCTGTCAGGTTGGCGTGGAAGAAAATGACATTGCTGTAAATTAGCACTTCTTAAATTATCAGCAATACCTTATGCTTCCAGTCTAGCAAAAAGTCCTGCAATTGGATCTAGATTCAAGAGAGGCATGGTCCAACAGTTCAGCCAGTGTCTCCATGGATTTGAACTTTCCCCACTGTTTCTAACCTGACCTCTATGGTGTCAGACTCAGTTTCAATCTCTATGAGCTCCACTCCAGATACCTCCTACTGTCGAAACAGCTGCAGGATTTCCAGAGATTATGTATCATCTAGGAGAAAAATAGCCTCTCTTCACAGCACACCTACAATAGGAAAGCAAGTTCCCTTCCCCATGCACATGGCAAGCATCTCTTACCTTCTTGGTTCTGACAGAGCAAAATAGTTCTCTATGACCAGGAAATAGGATTTTTCTTTTCTCAAGAATGGATACTCGGTGCCAAAGCTGATTCTGTGCACAGTGCTAGCAGTGAGACAATGCAAGCCTTTGGCCTTATGAGTCCCCAGGGAGACAAGAGTCACCTCCATGGGGAAGACCCAGGGACAAAAGGATCTACCTGACCTCCTGCTAAGCAGCACATGGAGCCTTGAGTTCATGTTTGTATAGACACTGGAGAAGAAGTTTGTGCCTCAGCTTCAATACCAAGCTCTCCACACAGTGGTCACTGGCCTGTTGCCTGGTGGTACTACCCCTCCCTCTCCTTCCATAGCAGACCCCTCCACCTTCTTTGCAGAGGTTCTTAGAGCCTCTCCTTTCTCTCCTCCATCACCTGCCCTTCACTCTCAATGTGAAGTAGTGAGCAGAAGGTAACAGGGGTGAAATTTTAGTTTCCTTTTCCCTCTTCTCTCTCTCTGGCTCTTCCAGAAGGGATGGAGACTGACCTCTGAGCTCTAGGTCTGTCACCTCCTCCTGAGGGATGGGTGAATGGCTAGATGGATGGATTTTTGCTGGTCTCTTGTTAAGTGATTCAGAATAAGCCTGGTATGCTGGCATATGCCTATAATCTCAGCACTTAGGAAGCTGAGGCAGGAGGATTGACATGAGTTTGAGGCTAGCCTGGGTTACATGGTGAGTTTAAAGCCAGCCTGAACTACATAGTGAGATCCTGTTTGAAAGAGAGAGAGAAACAGATTCAGAATAAAAATACAGTGACCTGATGATTCTTTAAGTCAGAACAGTAGTTGATTTTGAATAAAGAGTGTAACAGATGTCACAAGACAGCAGACAGCACTGTGTGGGTGGAGGATGACTTCTCCCAAACCTCCTGGAAGGTGTGGAGAGGCCCAGGACTCTCTGACCGCGCCCAGAACAGCTCACAAGTGATGTGACCTGACACGGTCCATAGAACAATCAGGGTTTAGACTTGGCTAATTTTCGTTTAAAATTAACACATCTATATTTTACACAAAAAATTATAATAGTACAAAATAAATTCCATCTGATAATAACAGTGTCTCGGCTTGTCGATATGGACTTATTTCTGTACCGTATCGAGTGAAAAACAGATCTTTTCAATATAGTTCTATTTTGCTTTTGGTAGCTCTGATTATGGGCTTTTGGAAAGGTGAATTTAAAAGATGAGTATATTAAATTGTGAAATTCTAGGAATTCTGTGGTACAGAGATAGCTTTGGAAGCTTCTATATTTTCTCATGCTGCATTAAAGGAAAAGAGATTTTAAATGACCTACTGTGGGCAATCTATACACAAAGAAAAGTTCTTGGTAAATAGATTAGCATTTAAATGAATTTAAGTTAAATGAAATGATTAATTTTCTATTTTACCTGCCTTTGAGCAACCAACCATTCAGCCAACTAGTTAGAAGAATGAAATCACACAGGGAAGCGCAGGCTGCAAGGGAACCAGAGAGCTGATGCTTTACAAAGCGGAAATGCCTTCACCCTTGTTCTGCTTTTCTCCTCTGGCAGTCATAGCGCGGGAAACAGAGGTGCTTTTCTAACTCTGGGGAGGAGAGAGCTGCGGAACTGAAGCGCACACAGGTCAGAGGGGTAACCTACTCACTGGCCCTAGTGACAATGTGTCACAGGGAAAGAAATGACAGTTGTGGGATCCCAAGACAGCTGGAAAAGTGCAGGGAACTGTCCAAGAATGGGCACAGCTCTCAGTAGAGATTATTCTGAAAACAGTAGAGGGAGACATTAAGAGCCATTGGAGAGAAAGGGTGAAGATCTACTCCATGGGGTCCCTGAAAGAATTTTTCCTCTGATGTATGAAAATTTCAAACCAAAACATTTAGCTGTTCTAAGTTGCATCTCCTAGGATCTACAAGATGCTTGGTGTCCAGAGGACTCTGTGACCAAGCTGCACAGAAGACAGCAGTGCCCTTTCTAGTTACTGCCAGGCCATGAGGAGAAGTCTGAAATGACGGAATAACTGTTTCTTCCCAGGAGGAAAGTGTCACTTGGGAGTCCCCTGTGGCAGTAGGTTTAGGGCCAAGCACACTGCCAAAACATGAACTTCACTATCACAGACAATCCCAAGGCCTCAGACCTAGGTCAGTGGGGTGCAATCGTGAGATACGGTGGTGCGGCAGAGATAAAGAATGACTGAGCAGAAGTTATCAGGTTCAGAACTTCCTTGACCTTTGAGAGCACAGCCAGCCTACCCTGCTTCATGTTTGCTACTGATAACCTTACATTCTTCCTCACCCTTAAGCCCTGGGACAGACTCAAAGATCCAGACAATAATTCACTCAGCCCATAGTGTTACACAAGCCACCAAGATGTGGAATGTGAAGGATATTAGATAGGTAGCATATTTTTTTTCCTCCTTCTCTTTCACTTTTTTTTCTTTTCCTTTCCTTTTTTTTTTTTTTTTTTCCTTTTGAGGCAATGTCTTACTATATAATTCAGGCTGGCCTTAGAATCCCTATGTAGATCAAGCTGGCCTAAAACTCATAGACATTCTCCTGTCTCAACCTCCTTAGTGCTGGGATTATGGGTATGCACTACCATACTTGGCTTTCTCCTCCTCTTGATGCACTGAGTAACTATGACAGTCTAAACACATCTGTGCTCCAACATATAAAACTCAGAACAAGTCTTCTTCTCGCCTGAAGCTCACAACACTCTTGTAGTGCTTCAACTCAGTCTTAAACTTGGTGCCATCACCAGGTGTGTGAGCAAGGATGATTGCAAGATAGTGTCTAATAAGAATAATCCAATAATCATGGGGACAAAAAACTGGCAACACAGATTGGAGGAGACTTTAGTAATCTATTAGCTTAGCTACTCAGTCAACAAATACCTGCTCTGCTCCAGGAATTGGACAAGGCTCTCAGGATACAGAGCAGAACAGAGACAAAAGCCTGGGAAGATTGAGTGAGACTAATCACTAAGCACTGGTAGCCATAATTCAGGAGAGAAGAGCCAATGGCTGAGATGAGGGCTGTGGCCCCATAGAGGGAGAGAGAGGGTGTTAGTGCAGATGGACAGACCATGGAATGATCTACCAACAAGTTCCACATTAAATAATTAGCTTACCTCCTATTGCCACATTGTCCATGTAACTCAGACAATATGTAACTGAACAACATAGAAAGTCAAATGGAAAAGTCCTTCCTGCACCTTGACCTCCCACCCTAAAGGCGGCCACTGAGACAGGCTGGTGAAGGCTGGGAGCGGTGTAGAAGGTGAGAGCTTTGCACTGGGGGGCCTGTGCCCCTGAGGGAGCTACATGGACAATGAGGTGACAAGAAACTCTGGAAAGGACATTTCCAGGGCACAGAGGATGGGTTTACTTTGGCCAGGTTGATTTCCTTCAATAACAGTTTTATCAAAATACTTGCATGGCATGCAGTTCCCACACTTGCTGAGTATGCAGCTCAGCAAGATTCAGTGTGTTCACAATTGTGTGCCCATCAGCGTAATCCACTTCAGAACATTTCCATCACCCTACACCTACACCTCCCACCCACACCAAGCCTCCATCACCCTTAGACTTTGGGCCGCCCCAGGAACCACACTCTTCTGTGGTTTCTGTGGATCTGCTTTTTCTGAACATCTCATGTGATTGGAACCACAGAATCCATGGCCTTTTACGAGTGATTTCTTTCACTTATTTTCAATGTTTTGGCTGTGTTGTGACATATCTAGAGCCTTTTATTATCAAATAGTATCCCATCATATAGATACACTACACCTTACTTATCCATTTGTTGATAAGTATTTGGGTTGTTTCTATTTTTTTGTTATTATGAATAATAATGATGATGATTTATGTACAAGTCTCTGAACATCTGTTTTTCCTTGTTTTAGGCATATACCTACCAGTGGAATCGTCAAGTTATATTGTAATTTTATGTTTATCTTTTTAAGGAATTGTCATGTTTTTTCAAAGTTAGTAGAACATTTTACATTCCCACCACAATAAAAAAGGGTTATGGTTTCCCCCACTTAAAAAGAAAATGTCCCCATGTCTCTGTCGAAACTTGTGAAAGATTTTTTGACTGTGACTATCCTGTGGGAGGAAGGCTTATCTCGCTGGGTTTGGATTTGCATTTCCCTGATGACCAGTGATGCTGAGCTGCTAATAACGCAAAGTCATCCTGTACCTCAGGAAGGCAGAGCTTACTCAGGTCTCTTGCGTCTTACTTATCATGGATATGAGGACCTCTGATATGTGACCCAAATGTATTTTCTCCCATTCTGTACATTGTTTTTTTCACTTTATTTCATGGTGTCTTTGAAACACAAAAGTGTTTATTTGTTGTTTTTTTTTTTCTGGGGGTGGGGGCAGTGGATATCAGAAATCAAACTCAGAACCTTGCACTTGCCAGGCAAACACTGTAACACTAAAGTTTTTAATTTCAAAAACTTTAGTTCAATGTTCAATGTTTAGACAGTTCAATGTTCCTGTCTCTTGCTTTGTTTGTGCTTTTGCTGTTATTTTCTAAGAAACTATTTATTGCCTAACTCCCAAATCATTAAGATTTATGCCTTTGTTTTCTTCAAAAAAAAGTTATGGAGGGCCAGGGATATGGCTTAGTGGTCCAGAGCCTGGCTGGCAAGCATGAGGTTCTGAGTCTGATTCCCAGCACAAAAAAGAAAAGAAAAGAAGAAAAGAAAAGAAAAGAAAAGAAAAGAAAAGAAAAGAAAAGAAAAGAAAAGAAAAGAAAAGAAAAGAAAAGAAAGCTATGGATCTTTTCTTGGGCTGTTGAACCAGTGAACTGAGAAAATGAATAGGCAGTTAGTACTACTATTATTTATAGCTGTATTAAATGTTTTTACTGGTTGAATCTCAAGTGAGCGCTTCTTAGGCATCTACTGGCTTGTAAAACATGACGAGTATAATCATAAAGGTGAAATAAATTCAATCTAGCAATAGAGTATAAAACAAGAGTTTTTAGAGTTAAAAAGGACCCTCTATACGGTACATGCCACTTTACTATATGAACCTCAAATTTATTCTACTAGAACTTATAATCATTCAACTATTTCCAGATTTCTCTTATGGCTCCAAGAGCACCAAAACAAATCAAACTTTCTAAACTAGAAGATGGCACATAATGTGTGAGTAGTTTCTAACGTTATTTGAATTGGAGGTACACGTTTTGTGTGTGTGTGTGTGTGTGTGTGTGTGTGTGTGTGTGTTTGAAACAGGGTCTCTGTGCAGTTCAGGCTGGCCTTGGGCTCACTTTGTAGCCCAGGCTGGTCTTGAACTCACGATTCTCCTGCCTCAGCCTCCCTAGTGCTGGGATTACAGGCGTGAGCCACCACACCCTGCTGGAGGTACACATTTTTGCAGCTGTGCTTTTGCAGTTGTGCTTTTGTAGCTGTTTTTCTGGAGAACCTCAGCTGTTAACACAAGCAAATTTTTTTTTCACATGCTACATTCTGCTTGAAAAGGAAGGGTGCATCCCTGGAATTTACTTGTTTCTATGGCAACTCTGAAACCTTCAGTCAGCTCCAGCGAGATCCAGTGATCCCAGTACAACTGGATGCTGAATTGGCCAGCTCCCCACCTGCTGTGCCCTCGCTCAGGGCACTGAACATGCAGGAATGGCCAGCAGCCCCTCTGCGCTGCTGCCCTTCCCCTCTGTGTCCTCTCTCTCCTCCTGGTCACATGGTAAAGCTCTCAAAGGCCGGGACTAGCTCAACCCTTCTGCTTTGTAGATAGCTTTGCCTTTGCTCATGTTGATAACTAGTTCCAATTCAATTTCAGGTCAAAGCCATGAATATTTATTGTGTCCTTGGCTATGTGCTAATTCCTTGAATGACAACTGAACCCAAATAAAATGTCATTTTTCACTGATTTTTTTTTTTTTTTTGTATCAGGGATTGAACTCCTAGCTTGCCCAGCAGGCCCTTTTGCCACTGAGCTAAATTCCCAGCCCCTTTACTGAATTTTTGAAACAAATAATACAGTTCAAGCAGGCTCATGTTGTAATTAAGTATGTGGCATATAACTTTACTCAATTTATACTATCAACATTGTTTTAAAATTATGTTTTAGCCAGATGTGGCGGTGCAGGTATGCAATAGCACTAAAGAGGCTGAGGCAGGAGGATTGCCAGCAGTTGGAGGCCAGCCTGGGCTACCTGGCAAGACTCTGTCTCAAACAAAATTTGTGTTCTGATTTTATATTGTGGACAAACAAAAGAGGGTATATAAGAACAATTATAGGAGAGACAAAGGGAAGGAGGAACAGAGGGAGGGAGGGAGAAATGAGAGGGGAGGGGTGGTAGAGAGGAGAAAGAGAAGGGAGGGGAGGGAGAGAGGGAGAAATTGCCACAAACCAGTGTGTTCTCCACACACTGTATTTAAAATATTCCTTAAATTCTCTTGAAAAACACTCAGTTGACCTTACAACTTTCTATCATGAGTTTTAAATCTTCCCAAAGGACATAATTCTGCCAAAGACAAATATCCTTTTTAACTTGAGATTCCAGCTGCACAAACTCAAAATGTTAAACCATAGACATAAACCACCTCTCCTTCATCCAACATGTTGTTCTCACGACTGATGGTGACAGCAGGAGGCTGCTGAACAGGTGATAAAAACGTCAGAGGTCCACTGCCTGTCCTGGTTCTTAAAACAGAAGTTAAAGATCATTTGCAAATTAATCCTTTCAGCACTGTCTGGGACACTTGTTCACTTCATTGCTAATTAAGAGCCATGATCTGAAAAGTACTCAAATGTGAAGATTTATGTCCAAAACCACAATCCAGAAACTTAGAATATTTCTACAGTCCCTTAATGAGTACTAGAATTGAGAAATATGTTTACATATTACATATAAGTTATTTTGAAGGACATGAATGCCAGCTGATGGCTTTTTACTTTTCAGTCTTGAACACTTTACATAGCACAGCAGAAGCACTGTAAAGAAACAGCAAGTGGACAGACAGGCACCAGTAAGGGGAGAGAGGGAGAGAGACCAGGCATGGTGAGGCCCACATGGGATCCACCTGCCAGAGACCAGGGGTGGGCACCACCTTCACCAGGATTCCACAGACTTGTGATTGCTAGGACTTGGTTTATAACTGCTTCATAACTCCTCTATTATTGGTTTTTTGTTGCTTGAGACAGGGGCTCACTACATAGTTCAGATTGCCTTGGACTCTATGTATCCCAGGCTGGCCTCACCTTCACTGGGATCCTCCTGTCTCAGCTTCCCAAATGCTGGGATTACAGGCATGCCCTGCCATACCTAGCCTCAGGATTATTGGTGAAAATGCTATTTCCATTATTAGGAGCAACACTCAGCCTGAACCCATCTGTCTGCCCCTTGCCTAACCCCTGGCACTCACTTCCCCTTAGTGGAAATTCAGTGTGAAGTACCTAGGCCTCTTGTGATGCCTTTGACCAACATATGTGGAGTTTCACAGGCTTAAACACAGTGAGTTCCTGGGATACACAAGGTCCTGGGTTTCATCTCCAGCACCATGATACACACACACGCACACACACACATACATGCACACACACATACATACCTGCACAAGCACACATACACACAGTACACATTCCCACAAACACATACATGCGCACACACGCACACATGCGCACACACACACATATACACAGTTACTACTCTTCCTCAAAACACTCTCTTTTCTTTACCCTTACTCCATCATTCTTGCCATTTTATTAGCACATGATATATATATAATGTAATACATATATATATCGTATATTACATTCACTGTGGGAAGTTGATTCACATACATGATGCATCTTAGTATCCTCATTGCCCCTTCTCATTCCCTTACCCCCTTCCATCTCTTGGTCCCCCTTTGCCTTTGTGAAAGACCTATCTCCCTGTTTCCTATAATATATACTTTATTTTGCTCTTTAGTTATATTTTGGGTTTCTCACGTGAGAAATCATATGATATTTAAGTGTGTATGTCTGACTTATTTTAATTAACATTATGATCTCAAGGTGCATACATTTTCCTACAAATGACTAAAATGTATCCTTCTTTATAGCAAAAGAGTATTCCATAGCCTACAAATATGACATTTTCATCTGTTGGTGGACATATAGGCTGCTTCCAAAATTTAACTATTACATATGAATTGTGCTGCTATGAACATGGTATCTTTAACTCTTTTGAGAAGATATCTAGAAAGGGAATAACTGAGTCAAATAGAACTTTGATTTTAGTTTTTTGAGGAATCACCATACTGATTTCCATTGTGGTTATACTAGTTCACATTCCCACCAACAATGTGGAAGGGTTCTTTTTTCCCTGTGGTCTCACCAGTATTTATTATTTGGTTTCTTGATAATGGCCATTCTTTATGGATTAAGTTGAAATCTCAGTGTTGTTTTCATTTGCATTTCTCTACTGGCCAGTGATCTTGAGTACTTTCTCATGTATTCACTACTCAACTGTACTTCTCCTGGGAAGTGTCTATTTATTCCATTTTTGATTGGGTCTTTTGGGGGGGGCTGATATGTTTAATATAATGTATTCTAGATGTTAGTCCTCTGTCTGAGGTGCAGCAGGCAAACATTTTTTCTCATTCTGTAAGTTGTCTCTTCACTTGGTTGTTTCCTTTGCTGTGGAGATTTTGAATTTATAGTATTTGTTGAATGTCCTTTGTTCTGCCACTGAGGTTCTTTATGTTCCTTGCCTACAGCTGTAACTTCAAGAGTTTAACACTTAACACTAGCACGTTAAGTGTTTCTGCCTAAACTTTAGATCTTTGAACTAAACATTTAGATCTTTAGTAAGTATATGATGAGATGGGCTAGCTTCAGTCTTCTGCGTGTGAATAGCCAATTTTTCCAGCATGATTTGCTAAAGGTTGTACTTCTTCTAGCATGTTTTTGGCTTTTTTAAATCAAAGATCGGGTAGCTGAATGTGTGTCTGGGGTCATTTTTGCACCCTCTATTCTGTTACATTGATCCATATGTCTGTTTTTATGTCAGTATCATCCTGTTTTTATGACCATAGCTTTGTAACTGGTATTGAGACGCTTCCTCCTTTACTCTTGTTACCCAGAAAAGCTTTTGCTATCCTGGGTCTCTTCCAGTTCCATATGAATTTTAAGATTGTTTTCTCTAGTTTTGTGAGTAACACAGTTTGACAGATATTGCATTAAATCTATAGATCAGTTTTGGAAGTATGGTCATTTAGACAAAATTGATTCTGTTTATCCAGGAATAGAGAATGTCTTTCCATTTTCTGATGTCTTCTTCAATTTTCTTTTTCAGAATACTATAAATCTTTCATTTTCTTGGTTAGGTTAAATCCTAAGTATTTAATTTTTCTTGATGCTATTGTAATTTCCTAATTTCTTAGAGAGTTCATTATTGATGTAGAGGAACACTACTGATTTTTGTATGTTGATTTTGTATCCTGCTAAAGTGCTAAATTTGGTTATTAAATATAAGTGTCTTCTGGTGGCATTTGTGGGTCTTTCTATGGGAGACAATCATGTCATCTGCAAATATGATAATTTGAATTTTTCCATATATATATATATATATATATATATATATATATATATATATATATATCTGAGTTGCCTGATTGATCTGCCAAATGTTTTGAGTATTATATTGAACAAGAGTGGTGATCGTGGACTTCCTTGCCTTGTTCTTGATTTTAGAGAAAGCTTTCAGCTTTTCTCCACTTAATATGATGTTGGCCATTGGTTTGCCTTAAGTGCTATTACCAGATTCAGGTAAGGTCCTTCCATACTTATTTTCTTCAAAGTTCTTATAATGGATGTTGGATATTGTCAAATGCTCTTTTTGCATCTATTGATATGATCATGTAATTTTGTCATTGCTTTCATTTTGTGTATTACATTCATTGATTTGTGTTTGCTCAGCAATGTTTGCATCCTTGGGATGAGGTCTAGTTGAATGATCTTTGGATATTTTGTGATCTATTTGCCAGCATCTTGTTGAGGATTTTTGAGTCATGTTCTTTAAAAAATGGGCCTTAAGATTTCTTTTTTAGTTAGATCTTTGTCTGGTTTTGGAATCAAGAGTAGTGCTGGCTTCTAAGAGTGAGTCTAGAAGTACTTCTCTTTCAGTTTCATTAAAGAGTTTGAATAGTATTGGTATTATATCTTTTTTAAAGGTCTTACAGAATTCAGAAGTAAATCCATCAGGTCCTGGGTTTTTCTTTGGTGGAAGGTTTTTTACTACTGCCTCAATTTCACTGTCTGTTATTGGACTGTTGAGAGTACTTATATCTTAGTGGTTCAGTTTTGGTAATTCTTTTGTGTTTAGAAATCTGTCCATTTCTTTAAGATTTTCTAAATTGTTGGAATATAATTTTTCACAGTTGTCACTAATCTTCTGTGGTGTCCACATAACTACCTTTTCTGTTTCTTTTGTTTGTTTGTTTGTTTATACCATCTCACATAATAAAATGCAACAGGATATAACCAATCAAAACAGAAGAACAAAAGCATGGTAGAATTTCAAAACAAGATGATAATAAATCATAATGTCTTGTTTTTTCAAAATACCTGTTCATATCATCACATATAATAAAATCAAACAAAACAGAATAAAATCCATCAAACCAATGAATGAAAGCATTATAAGACTTCAAAGCGATATAATAGGAAACCATGATTAACATAAAATATCTCGATGTATTCAAAATAGCTGCCCCTACCATCTGACAGCATAGAATCTAACAAAATAAGACAGAACAAAGCCAAACCTTAACAAAATTTTGTAAACAATGCAAGAGTTCAAGATAAGACAATAAGAAACTGACATTAGTTTTTACCTTTTCCTCCCAGGTGTTTCCTCCGCTTTGCTCTTACATTAACTATTTTGCTTTTGGATCCCATTAACTATTTCGCTTTTGGATGGCCGATCAGTAACTACATTAACTATTCTGCTTGGATCTGTTTCTTATTCTAGGGTTCACATCTATGAGTTCAAACTGTTTCGGCCATGAACATGATCTCCAGTTGCATCTATTTACCTACCAGAGCCTTGAGATTATTCTACTTTATAGCTGGGTAGCTTTCCACTGCATGAAGATACCATATTTTTCTTTTCCATTCTGTAGTTGATGGGCAAGTTACTCTTGCTTTTTTTTTGGTCCCCTATCACATGGAACAATTTCAGTCTATGAATTTCTTTGCCAGTTAGACGTGTTTCTTGTATACTGTATATCAATGGATCTTGTTTCTTGATCCACTCTCCCTGTGTTTCTTTTTATTACTAACCTGAGGCCATCTACATTAATGGTCTCTGCCCTGCTGTCCTCCTGCTGTTGGCCCTCCACTCTTCCCCTTCATTCAGTTGCCTGTCTTGTTTGGCAATCCTCTCTGCTGCTATTCCTGGAAACATGGTCATCTTTATCTCTCCAGAATATCCTTTAGCACTCTTTGTAGGGTTGGTTTGGTGGTCATGAATTCCTTCAGTTGTTCTTTATCATGGAAGTATCTTATTTTTCCATCAATTTTGAAAGGTAGTTTTGCTGGGTAGATCAATCTGGGTTGGAAGTTGTTTTCTTTCAGGGTTTGAAACACTTCACTCCAAACTCTTTTTGACTTCATGGTTTGTGTTGACAAGTCTGCTGTGATTCTAATTGGTCTTCCTTTATAGGTAATCTGTCTCTTTCTCTAACAGCTTTTAATATTCTGTTCTTGAAATACGGGGTTCAACATGGTGGCGACTACTTTGTCTGTCAGCTGCTGTGTTTTCGAGCGCAGGCCATGAGAAAGATTGTTTTGTCAAGAGCCATGCTGTTTGGCTAACCAGAGCTGTGTTTTAATCCCTGAAGCCCTTTCAGCGCGAAGTGCAGGTCAGCTATCTCCTGAAAACCAGCTGACCTTTAACGACTCCCACCATCTCTGCTTGGGAAGTGTTTGCTGCCCTCAGGAGGAGCTAAAGATGGCTGATCAGTGAGCAACAAAATACAAAGCCTCCCGGGAGAAACTACTCATTTGCCAGAATAAAACATCCTGGAGAGATCCAGACAGAGGAAGATAGATCCTCTTGATACAGGAAGAAATTAAAATGTAAAAAAGCTTGTCCAACACACAGTCTTGGGACTACAATTGAAACAGCTAAAATTACGAGACAGTATTTTTGCTGTGACCTGCCAAGTTTGCGCCGGCCTGAATTTGCACCAGCTTGAATCCACGCTGGCTGGCAGAGCCGCCCAAACTCATTCCCACCGCCACTCACAGGAGCCACAGCCATGCTGAACTCAGGGGTTGGTGAGCCCAATGGATAGCAGAGCTGGCAAAGGGACCTTCATTAATTCACAGTCAGTGCTGGGAATGAGACCCAACCAAGGGAAGGGAGCAACCAAATGGGCAACATGTTGGAATCGGGCAGGAGGAGACTGAACTGGGAGTGACAGTGACTTCAGTTGGTTGCTCCTTCCCCAGAGCAGATTTGTGAGATTTGCTTGGATTGGGTTGTGCCCCTGGCCGGGACCCAATGAGCCATCCCAAATCGATTCCCTGCACCTAGCATGCACTAACCTGCTGAAGGCCCCTGAAGTTTGGCTGGCCTGGTGGGGAGGGGCAGGCATACCCAGCCCCTGCTTACACCTCAGTGACAAGAGCAGGCAGGAGAGGGTGGAGGTCCCTCGCCAGTGTGCTTTGGAGGAACCATGGCCAACAGGGAAGGGGGCTGGGACTTCAACTGTACATCTGTGTGGAGGAGGCTGGGACCATGACAGGAGAGAGAGGCAAGAGGAGGCCCCCAGCCCAGAACCCTGAGAGCACTGATCCAGGAGAGGGAAAAACAAGGGAGACTGAGGGCAGCAAACACACAACATCAGACATGGCTTCAATGGACATTAAGAGATATCTTTGGGACCTTGTAGATGAGCTCAAAACTGAAGTATTAAATCAGGTAAAGCAAGATATGAGTAGAGTAATAAAAGAAATGCTCTCAGGAAGCATCTCTCAGGAAGATACAGACAGAAGAAGGGAGGAACACAAAAAAAGGAGAGAAACATTTGATAAAGAATATAAAGAAAATATACAATACATGAAGCAGATTCAAAGAGACTACCAGGAAATCAAAACCCCATTGAAAGCTGGTAAAACTCCTTAAAAGAAACTAAGAATAGACTATCAAAACTGAAGACAAGTTTGCAGTATGTGATCATGGAAGGAAAGATCTCTTAAAAACAACAAGGAAACAGGCAGTAACAATACAAAGACTAGAAGATGACAAGAGAATCTATAATTTAAGAATAAGAAATGTGAACAAAGGAGCAGGAATACAAACAGGTGAATTGCAAAGGCTATTCACAGAAATAATTAAGGAAAACTTCCCAAGCATGGGAAAAGAAAATGACATTGTTATGTGAGTCATACAGAAGTCCAGCCACCTACAACCAAAACAGAGCTACACCCAGACATATAATAATCAAGATACCAGAAATTCAATATAAAAACAAAATATTAAAAGCTATCTGAGAAAAGAAACAGATTACCTATAAAGGTAAGCCCATCAGGATCATGGCTGACTTCTTGACACAGACCATCAGATCAAGAAGAGCTTGGAGTGAAATATTCCAAGCCCTGAAAGAAAATAACCTCCAGCCCAGATTGATGTACCCTGCAAAACTGTCACTAGAAATTAATGGAGAAACAAGATGCTTCCATGACAAAGAGGAACTGGGGAAGTTTATGACCACCAATCCAACCCTACAGAGAATACTGAAGAACATCCCAGAGAGAGAGAGAGAGAGAGAAATACCAGGATTTTAGGAACAATGGTAAAAAGGCCTCAATGAGCAGGGCAGGCAGTAGAATGAAGGAGAAAAATAGACAAACAAAGGCAGAAAACTAGCATAGCAGAAATGAGGCAGAGAAGGATGGCTAGAATCTCTAACATAGATAGCCTTGATACACTATATTGTTAATAGTACACCAGTATTTAAAACCCACATTACTCACACCACTCTGCTTAGATATATTATATTCTGTTTCAGTCATTCTACCTGTACTAGATTTGAGGGCACACACAGTAATCCCAAAAATGACAGGATATAGTATGGTAATCATCCTTAATTTCCTATTAACTTAATCTAAAGCTCTGTAAAACCTACACTGTTTTACCATGACTGATCGTAATCGAATCTTGTTTGTTAGATCACTATTTTGTATTGATAGATTTTATTCAAAGCTGTTATGATTGATAGTATCAAGTCTGAGAGTATAGGCAACTGCACTTAACATGACAAGATTCACTACAATATCCACTCTGGTTTGATTATTACCTGGCTTTGAAGTTTTATACTGTCTACAATGTTTTATTTTTACTAATATTGTTATGTACTGCTATATTCAATTATACTAGTATATTCAATTATGCCTGATGATATAGACAATTCTATTGAAGATAATAAGGAACAACACAGTAATCATTGTAGATCACCTTGTACTGTGGTTTTATATGACTTTTTGGTTTCATGTTTTTATAGGAATTTGTTTTGTTTTGTCTTGCTATATTTTATTTTTCCCTCTAATACAGAAAGGATAGAAATACATGCAGAGATTCATGTATGCATAGCTGTTTACACTCTCACTGTTTGAATATCTACTTTGTATGCTTTAATTTTGTAAGATGAACAACTATTTTGAAGAGGACAATATGTAATTTATCAACTAGTGATTTCTGTTTATCTTTTTTTTTTGGAATTCTGTATTATCTCTACCCTTTACATTTTTTTCTCTTTAAATAAAAAAAAAAGAAAAAAATTCTGTTCTTGTGCTGAATTTCTGGGATCTTGATTATTATATGTCTGGGTGTAGATTTACTTTGGTTATGGCTAGTTGGAGTCCTATGCCTCACTTATCTGCATGCCAGATCCATTTCCCATGTTTGGGAAGTTTTCTTTTATTACTTCTGTGAATATTCTTTTAATTTCATTTGTGTTGACCACTGCTTCTTCACTGACACCTATCACTCTTAAATTATGCTTCTTTGCATCATCTTGTAGCCATCGAGTTGTTATTTACTGATTATGTTTTATTTTTAAGAGATCTTTCCTTTCACGATCACTAGCTGCAATCCTGTCTTCAAGGTTTGAAAGTCTATCTTTAGTCTCTTTCAAGTGGTTTTGCCAACTTTTGGTTGAATTTTTAATTTCCTGCATCTCTCTTTGAATCTGTTTCATGCATTCTAATTCCTTTCTACATTCATTCAAGATTTCCATCATTTTCCTATCTCCTTTTTATTGTCTGTCTTCTTTAGATTTGCTGAACAACTCCTTCAGTATGTTTGTGATTTCTTCTTTTACCTGAGACATTATTTCTGATTTGACTGCCTTTATAGTCTCATGAAGTTGTTTCCTTACTTCAGTTGCAATCGTCTCAGAGATTTTAGGTGTGTGGCTTCCATTTTCTTCTATGACCATATCTCCCAGACTTATTGTGTGTGGGCTAGAGGTCTGAGTTTGCCTTTTGCTCCTTCATCTTGACATTCTCCTGAATTCCTCCCAACAAGGTGGCTGTGGGGTCCCGGGCACTTCCCATGTTGGCTGCCCCTAAGCAGTGTAGGGGGATGGGACAGGCACTTGGGTTCCTCTAATTCCAGATTTACAGGGAGATAATGGCATGGAGCAGGCTTCTCCAGAGCTATGCAGCTACACTGGAACTTTGCTGACGATCAGGGGTGCATGTAGGTGGGGTTGTTTCTCTCAGCCTGTGTGTCTACACTGGGACTCCCATGATGGTGGCAGACCCATAGGGGTGTGTTTGTCTGATTCTGCTTCTGGGTGATGGCTGCCTGAGGGAACCAAGGGCCTCAAATGGTGGCCTATGGATGCACAAGGCTTGCCTGGCTGTGTCCCTGTTCCTGCAGGAAGAGCCTTCTGATGGCAGCCCCCTGAAGGTGAAGGTGGATCTGCTGGTTTTCTCTGCCCACACTGGCCACCTATAGGACATGGCCTTTTGGTGGGGGTTCACAGCAGGCAGAGGTGGATCTGTCTTGTCTCCTTCGGCCCGTGCTGGGCACGCAGAAGAAAGGGCCTTCTGGTGGTGGCACCCAGCAGGCAGAGGCAGGTCTTGATCCTAGTTCTCTTTGCCTGTGCCATGTGCGCCGAGGAAAAGGTTTACCAGTGGTAGCAACTGGCATGCAGGGGCAGGAGCCATTTTTTTCATTTCTAATTGCAAATTGATGTAGGTCTTTTTGTTCCTTCTTTCATTAAGTTTGGCTAAGGGTTTGTCTAGTTTTTTCAATAAACTGGCTCATCAATTCATTGATTCTTTGTATTGAATTTAATCTTAATTTCAATTAATTTCTTCTCTGATCTTTATGATTTTCCTCCATGAGCTGGATTTGGGGTTAGGCTGTTGTTTTTTAGTATCTTGAAGTATGTCATTAGATTATTGAGCTACTTTTTTTTTTTTTTTTTTGTACCAGGGATCGAACTCACACTCTCACACTTGCTAGGGAGGCACTTACACTGCTAAGCTAAACCCCCAGCCCTTGAGGGAACCAATTTCTAATGTAAGCAGTCACAGTAATATACTTCCTACTTAGGAATACCTTCATTGTACCTCAAAGATACTGGTGTATTATCTGGCATTATTTTCAATTCTAAGAACATGTTTAATTTCTCCCTTGATTTGTTTTATGATTCATTGAATATTCAGGAGTTTCTTTAATTTTCAGGTGTTTGTAAAATTTGTTGTTTCTTTTGCAATTTCTAGTTTCCATGTGCAAGGATATGACAGCATACATGGAACAATTTCAATTATTTTCTATTTATTTAAACAGGCTTGTTTGATTACTATTTGGCCTATTTTGAAGAAAGTGTCATGTATTCCTGAAAAGAAAGTGTGTTCTTTTCTAGTAGGCTAGAAGACTCTGTAGATAACCATTAAGTTCACTTGAGGGTGTGGTTAAACTATTTGTTAATTTTTTGTTTAGTAGGTATCTCTATGAAAGTGAGGTATTGAAGTCACGTGTTATGATTGTTGGTTTTGATTTGATCTTCTATGCCCAGTAGTGTTTGCTTTATGAAGGTAGGTGCATCAATATTCAATGCATATGTATTTACAAATATATTTACAATTGTTATCTCTTCCTGTTAGTTTTTTGTGGGTACTGGAACTGAACCTAGGACCTTGTGCTTGCCAGGCAGTGCTACACCACTGAGCTATATCCTCGGCCAGGTTCTTGTCTTTAACTAATATATATGGACCTTCTTTGCCTCATCTGATCAATGTTAGCTTGAAGTTTATTTTATGAATAAAATTTCTATCCTTGCTTGCTTTAAGGGCCTAGTGAATGGAATAGTTTTCTATCCTTTAGTTTCTAGTCTATGAATTTCTGTTGGGATGAGAGGAGTCTCTTGAATGCAACAGACTGTGGGGCTTTTTTTTTTTTCCCAGCTGATCAAGTCTTTTGATTGGGGAGTTGAGGCAATTACATTGACAGTTATTCTGAAGGTACTGACTTATTCCTATCATTGTATTCTTTTTCTGTTGTTGATGCCTTTATTTTTCCTTTTTGTTTAACTGCTCACCTTTGTTGATATGTTCACTCAATCTAATTTTGGTTTTGTTTTCATCGGTACCTGCTTAGGATATTCATATTTTTTCTAGTGCTGGTTTGGTGTTCATGAATCAATTGAAGTGTTGTCACAGAATGTCCTTTTTTTGCTATTAATTTTGAAAGCCGTTTTGCAGACTAAGTGTTTTCTTTTATGGTCTAAAACATCACACTACATGGCCTTTAAAGCTGGTGTTGAAAAGTTGGCTGTTACCCTAATGGATTAACTCTTGTGACTTTTCCTTTTCTGTGACAGCTTTTAAAATTTTGTCTTTGTGTTGGACTTCTAGACTTTTGATGATGATGTGTCATGGGAGAGCTTCTTTATTCATCAGTTATAGCTATCTGCATGTCTTGCTTACCTGTATGTTATTTTCCCACACTTGGAAAATTTTTCAGTGTGCTCATCTGCACATATTTTTTATTCCATGTGTACTGTCCTCTAATTTCTCTAACTCCAATTAGCTTTAGTCTTCTTAAGTGCCATCTAGTAGCTGTTGGAAAAATTTTTTCTTGCTCGCTTACAATTTTTAAGTAAATTATGTTTAAGTAAATTGTTTTTTCATATAAGTAAATTATGTTTTTTCATGTTGTCCCTGATTTCTGCAGAGATGTCCACACTGGTCATCTCTGTTTATGAGTTTAACAGACTTTTTTTTATTTCTGTGTATCAGTCAGTGCATTCTAGAGAAACAGATTTAATGTAAGGAACATATTATACAAGGATTTACAAGGCAGGTTTATAGTGGCCTCCACAATCAGGTGTGGAAGAGTGTGAAGGGCTCTGTCAGCGTGCTGTAGATCCAAAGGGTCGTCAAAGGCAGAAGGCTTGTTGGAGCTCACTGCAGAGTCCTGTGTGAGTCTGCAGTAGGAGGCTGAATGGCCTGTGATGTAAGGCTGGTCTGTGCTGGAAGCCAAGAGATGACATCCATAATGGTAAAGACAGGACCTTCTCTGAAGAAACAGAAATAACCCTTCCTTCTTCAGTCCCCTTTTTACTGCATTTAGGCTCCAAGCTCACACCCAAGGTGGGTGTTCTGTCTTTAGTAAATCCAGTCAGCCACATCTAGAACTATACTCATCCAATGAATTAGGCATTTTTGACTCAAGCTGACACAACAGTTAATTATCACTCCCTGGGAGTTTCATGGAGTCTGGGGTAGTTAACTGTGGTGTCAACCTGAGTAAGAAATCCCCAGCTAACTGGCTTAGCATAGTTCTAGGTGTGCCTGATGGATCTACTGAAGAGGGAAGACCCACCCTGGGTGTGGGTAGCCCCAACCAATAGGCTTATAGCCTGGATTAAATACAAAGGGAAAGAAATAGGAAGTTCCATGTCTGTTTCTTCAGAGGTTCTCCAGTCTTTGCTACTACTTTTGGATGAGCTCCAGGCTTCCGGCATAGACTCTTCAGTGCACTCCAGGCCTTCACCCTTTGACTGGATGGTTTGAATCCCTAGCATGGAGATGGCTCCTTTGTATTCTTCCACACCTGACTCTTGTAGGTAGGTGGTCATTGTAAGCCTACTCTGTAAATATATATTTATATATTATCTGTTCCTCAAGTGAACACTGACTGATACAGAGAATTCATTCGGTTTGTCTTCTGAGACAAGGTCTCACCATGTTGTTCAGTCTGTCTTTGAACTCACTATGTAGCCTAGGCTGGCCTCAAACTCATGGTGATCCTGCCTCAACTTCTGAATGCTGGGAATACAGGTATGCACTGCCCTGTTTTTGTTTGTTTGTTTGTTTGTTTGAGGCAGGGTCTCACTATAAAGTTCAGGCTGACCTTGAATTCACCATGTAGTCTAGGCTGGCTTCAAACTTGTGGTAATTCTCCTGCTTCAGTCTCGAGTGATGAAATTATGGGTGTGTACCACCATGCCCAGTCAGAGCATATTTTTTTGGTACATTTTTCATACATGTTTTGAATTGTTTTGGTTTGCTCTTTCAGTGTTTGATTCTCCCATAATCATAAAGGTTAGTTTGATAGTTCCACTACCTTTTGGGTCATGTCTTATTAGAGTTCACTGAGTTTCTTTGCTTCCTCAGGGTACCCACTTTTTTTCCAGCACTGATTCAGAGACACCCTTGCTGTCACCCTTAGGCAGCCATCATTTCTCCTTGTCACTTTCTGAAAATCGTCTTTTGATTTCACTGTTTTGGCTGCCTCACTGTTTTGGATCAATTCACAATGTTTACCTTTCATGGTCATTTTCACTTTAGAGAAGAGCCAGAAGTCATACAGTGACAGATCTAGTGAATAGGGTGGCTAAAGACACGCCATACTGTTTTTACAAGCCTGCTTTCCCACTGGCTGGCATGCAACAGCAACATTCACTGTAGTTTTGGCCAGTCTATAAAGATATAAAAAAAGACTTCCTGTACTACTTCAGAAAGAACCAAGAATGATAGGGTAAGAGTGTTTGAATTGATAGAGAGTATTTTGAGAGGGATTAATGTTAATCTGTCTCTTATTGTAATAAACTTTAAACATTCATATTTTGATCACCTCTTGGCAGGCGAGAATTCCACCACTGAGCCACCCATGCTCGATCACCTCTTGTATACCCAACCAACAGGCAAACACAATGGTATATTTTAAAAGCCGATATATTTTAAAAGATCACACAATAAGTAAATTATGTAGTGAAGAAACATCAAATAAGGCTGATGAATAAAAAGGCACATCTGGAAAGTTTAGGATGAGTAGAAAGAATTATTCTTTCTAACACGGGAGAGAGACATAGACATATTAAAATTATTTCTTCAGGTGAAAGTTTCTGTCAGTGGAAGTAATTAACACCGGCTTCTTTTCCCTTTGTCCAAGGCAGTCTTTGCTCTCCTTGTCTTCTGAGAGGTATTCAGTCTTCTGCTACGTAGAAGCGATACATCATGGCGACAGCCACAGCTGAGATGGCTGGGATCACCCAGTTGGTCCACCAACTATGAAGACATGAATAATGATGTGTGTATGATGTTCAATGCAGGGAACACATTTGCTTTGTCTGGCAGAAAACTAACATGGCATGTTTTCCTTACCTCTTTACCCAATTTGGCTAAAAAGTAACTCAGCTTTGCTAAAAGTGATGTGGGTGTAATGCATGCCTGTAATACTAGCAGTCATTCTCTTGCTGGTGTTATAACAAAACTAATGTCCCACCATCTCTGCTTAAAGCAATTTCTATAAACTTTATGCAGAGAGCTATAGTCCCTCTCCCAAAACACTGCCCAGAAGCAATGATTTTCTCAAGGACATAAACTCTGGATTATGCATTACAAGGTAACAAAGGTATTTTTGACCTTTTTATTATAGATATGTATATTAACTAGTAAGAATTTTTAGTGGTATTAAGTTGAGAATCAGAAGCTACAGGTTCTCATTTTGGATGAATTGTCAGCAAGTGCTACAGTCAAGAGACGATCATGTCCCGAGTTGTAAAGTGAATGGATCTAAACCAAATGGGCAGTAAGGTGGTCACCTGTACCTCACAACTAGTACTCCAGTTCTGCTTTGAAAAATCTTATCCTGATACCTGTGTTTGGTATATTTAAATTTTTAAGAAACAGCATGCCCAAAGTAATTAACCTGTGGTCTACAAGTTAAATTAAATTATAAAATGTCTTTAAAAAATTCACCGCTTGGTTTTGATACATAAAATTTCACTTCTATTACTTACTTTGAATTACAGATTAAGTCAGGACTAAGACTGAGCAGTTTCATTGTAAACTGAATTGATTTAAATTAATTGGAATAGATTTAGATTTCAATGTCTTAGACAACAGAAATTAATATATAGTCTTCAGCATCCAAACTGTGTATACTTATTTCCTATCATAAACTTTTTATTCTTTAATATTCTTCATACATCAACCTATTCAAAGGTCAAGCTCAATATAAAGACTTAAAGTTCAAAAAGATTACAAGTGTGATTTTTATCTCATTGGGGTTTGGTGAGTTCTCCACTTTGCACTTAGAAGACAGCTTATCAGTGGAAAGTGAGGTAAAGCAGTGTCAAGAGGCAGAGAAGCTTCTAGAATACCAAAAGACTAGACAGTTAAATCTGACATGATTCTCTATCATCATAACTACCACCAAAAAAAGTATTTTGTAAATCAATATGGTAGAGCTGCCAAAAACACAAATATAAGCTTAGACTAATAAATACATCGGGGCCTTACTAGATTCAATTTTAGGGACAATTTAACAACAAAAGAAAACTGAACCATGTTTAGGGAAACGCAGTTACCACAGTTGAAGATGACCAAATATCAGTGAGGAAGGAAATGGAGGTTGTCCGGCAGGGGCACTAGTGGGACTGACTGCCTGGAGGCTATAGTGGGGGACATGGACATTCCATTGCTCTATAGGTTTCTTGGTGCAGATGCAACCAAAGGATGAGATCCAGTCATTATGGGATGTGCTCATTATTGTCCTGAAGGCTTAGGACAGAAAGCATTGAACAGTCTAGGAACTGTGAGGAGATGGCCTTGGGATGACAGGCGGGAGGCACAGTGGAAATCCTTGTACAGAGGGGCGGAAAAGGGAGGCATCTAGTCCACTTCTGACTTGAGCCTTGTAAGCCAATATGGCTTAAAAAACAAACAAAAAAATACTACCACTTACCTGGAATTAGACTCAACAGTAGTAATAAGAGTTTCCTGAAACAACAGAGAAAAAGTAATGTAAGGCAATGTTAAAACATTCTGTTGATTGAACCCTGTTTTAAAATAAGATCACAATGTTTCATTCAATGGCATCTTTAAAATATGTAGTTGAAAGGAAAAATTACATTATCATTTTTTTCACTAAAATGCCACACATTTTTTTCCAAAACTCAAACATAATTATCTATATCTAAATTGCTTAATATAACCTTGAAAATTTGAAAACGTTCAAGATTTAGATTAATACTTACGGGAAAAAAAATCCTGCACACAATAGACATCTAAATACATTTCCATAGAAATTAAAAACAGATACCCATGAATACATACACACACCACCATCATCGTTTTATGAAGGGCAGTTTAATCTTCAAAAGCATAAAATGTGCACTAAAACATCAATTGCTTTATTCGAATCCAATAAAATGTAAAAGTGTACATTAAAGTATACATCATCAAACAAACAAAAATACCCCAGTGATATCAAGTTCTAAAATTATAGACTACCTTTTTTCTGTCCTCCTTTAGCACTGACAAGGAGGTACCAGTGAGGTGCCTGGAGGCCACCTGGCCTGCTCTTCTGGCCTCCAAACACAAAAAGTCCTGCCTATACCTTCCAGCACCTCCTGAGAGGAGCCCTTCCTGTGAGGCCCAGAGTGAACTGACAAGGTTTATGGAAAAATATATACATTCACAACTGGCTGGAAAGCTAAGACCTAGTGAAACATTTTTCTGTGCTTCACACCATGTTAAAAGCATTTTTAGTACTCCACATCAGCAAAATATTAGTGCTTCAAACAAAAGTAGCCATAAATGAGGCAGCTTCAGCAAAGACTCCGATGTCCACAGTTTCCAGCAGCACAGATAAAAAGCGTTAGGAAAACAATCAGTTGCTTGCTGTGAAGCAAACCCACACTCTGCAGAGCATGAAGCCTGTTAAAGACACTTCCCGGAAAAGGGAAACCAACAGGCAGAAGCAAAGCAGTCGAGAGATACACCAACCTTGACCATCGCCCTCAGGGCTCCTGACACCGTAGAGGGGGAAATTAGTCACTTAAAAAGAAAACCTCACATTTATTATTTGTTTCAGCAATTTTCAATTTTAGTATCTATAAAACATACAACTACTGGTGAATTAATTTTCAAATTTTGTATACATAAATAAAATTAACAAAGATTAACAGAATTCAACTATGCAAATGATGTTACTGAGCTATTAGAAGCAAGACATCATCAGTTCTGAGAGCAAAGGGTTTGCTGAAGGTAAGTTATTATTGTAACAATGGGGAGTTAGATACGAAACAGTAAACAGAAGGTAAACACACAGAACCGTGACTCTGTTACACTGGGCATGAGTGTGTGCATTTTACCGAACTTGCAACTCTGTGCAACCTCAACCAGCATCTCCTACTTTGCCTTCTTACATGCATCAGTTTTAATGCTAAAATACCTCCCTAGTGCTAACACACTGGCTGCTTATATGTAAAAATGCTGCTATCATGGTCTCACCATGAGCAACAAGGATCCCCTAAAAACAGAACTTTAAAAAAAATATACTTTTTGATTTATTATCTTCTTGGCTCTATAATCCAAGCCTGAAGTACCACTTAGCATATGGATATAAAATAAAATTGTCTTTAGGGGCCAATGCTGTGACATCTCTTAGCTGAGTTTGGGGATAACACTATCAAATACGTCAACAATTAAAAGGGAGGAAGAATTCTAGTTTTTAAAACAAGCTCTGCCATCTTTTTAATCCACAGCCTGGATGCGTTCCAACTTCTAGTAAAAAAAGATTAATAATTAAATCAGAATGTTATGTATAGTGCCTAATAAAAGTCATATAAAATGTATGTTACATATTAAAACATATAAAGCCCAAGAAACTTGCCAATCGGTCAGTTTGCCTAATTTAGCTCATTCCTTAGTGAAAACACTTTCTCCCTTAAAATAAGGACAGTGTGCCTTTGTGAGAAGCGCAGAGCCTGGGGAAGCTCAGGAGACCATTATGACAAGCCTGAGATGTGTGCCAGACTCAGTGCCGGGCGAGTGAGTCTGAGCAAGGTGCTCAGCGAAGCTGCCTCATCTTCCTCATCCTTGGCAGGTCTGTGGATCTCACAGGAACAACATGAGAGGCAAATAAAAACTTATGAAACAATGCTTTGAAAATTATAACCATGAAAGGACACTGCTACTTTTAACACATTCCACCTAAGCAAGTTTGATACAATGTTTAATAAACATTGTGTAATTTCTGTATACAGAAATATCTAATATGGCAATGTAACACTATAGCTCCTTTGGGCAGGTTCAAGCTAATTATCTTCAGTGCACCCTATTTCACAATTCATTTAGGTTATTTTAAACATCTGGATTATTTAACTTTTTTTTCTTTCAGTGCTGAGGACAAATAGCAAGGTCTCAGCATGTTAGTGCCATACTACTGAGCTATACCCCCACCCCAAGCAGGGACATTTACACACACACACACACACACACACACACACACACACACACACACACAGAAATTAGAAGGTAGGTAAATAGAGAAGAGAAACTATGCCTTCCTGTGAAGCAGGCTCCACTATGCTGAATAGTAAGAGTCTCAGCCAGAAGAGAAACCATGGAGAGGCCCCGCCATGTGGATCAGAGCGGGCCTCAGCCAGAAGAGCAACAAAACAAAATAGCACAAAAATTTTTTTCAGCAAACTAAGAGAAGCTAGTGTTAATGAAACAAATTAGCTATACATTTAAAGATTTTTGAATCAACAGCATAGGTAATTACGTTTTGGCTTCTCTTAGTTCACTGAAAAAGTTTAGTGCTATTATCTGCTTGTTTCAACTTTGTATGAGAGAATCTTGTACTCTGAGAAATTACTTTGAAGATAATGATACAGTATATTAACTATTGTTATTCTCTTACCATTCTGTTATGAAATTTTGCTTTCTTTCATAAAAAAAATCAGACTGCAGTACACATTTTCCAGTCCTGACATAGCTAGTTATATAGACACACAACTAAGAAACATCTCTTCTTCTTTAAACAGAAAGCACAAAGAAGATAGACCTAGAAAAATGGGCACACATTTTCTCATATTTCATTTTGTTTATGGCCTCTACAGTAACTAGTAAGGAGCCGAGGATATAGCTCAAGGGCACAGTGCCTGCCTGGCAAGTGTGAGGTCCTGAATTCGATTTCCAGTTCAAAAAAAAAAAAAAGTAGTTAGTAAGTTCTTGTCCTATCTCTCTCCAGCTCAGCTCTAATTTTAGCAAAGTTAGAATGAAAAGCTTTATACTTTCTGTTATTTACTTGAAGCAAGTCTTCCCATACAGTTACTTAATTATGTTAGTTTATAATAAAACACTCAAAAGCTCATACATCTGTACAATCACAGGAGAGAGTACAAAAATCTTTAAATAGTGTGATTCACTCTGATGAGATCTTCCATACCCACCAAGCTGCTCAGACATGAAGTGATAGTGATATACACAACGCTCACCCTACCACCACGAGTTGCGAACACTTTCTTTGATGTAGAAATCTTGATTCTCTAAATTGAGCATGTAAACTTGCTCTGTCCCAAAATAACCCAAGAATTGATATGTCAAGTGGGTAAAATATAGAACTATTGTACACAGCCAGAGAAAAGCAAAGAGCAACAGGTGACAGTACCACACAGAGCACAGCACACGTATTCTGAAAGTAAATGATGAGGTTCAATGGAAGCTGGCCTGCAACAGGAGGCCACTGTGCGGGGAACACGCAGCTCTTTGTGTGCTTTCTGCTTCTGGGCATTACGGCCAGGGGCAGGATCAAGAGCCACCCCAAATCCTTGTCTTCCAGCACATGAATAATTTGCACTAAGATTAACATACTGAACACCATCAGGAAAAAAAAAAAAGACTTTTCTGGAGAGAATTCAAAAAAAAAGAAAAGAAAAGAGAAAGCTTCCTATATTACAATGTTTCAGCTATCCTAAAAGTAGCCTCAAAAAAAAAAAAAAAACAGCAATCCAGTCTAATAATCTTACAGTAAGGAGTCTAAGGAACTGCTCCAGATAACTTTCTAACTCTTAAGTCCATTTTTATCTTCCTGAAGCATTCATATCACTAACACTGAAGTTAAGTCTCTTTTTTTTTTAACAGGAAAAGGGAAAAATATAAAGGAAACTATTCTTTACTAAACAGTACTACCTGAGACTTTCAGGGGACTGTCTCAGGGCTGAGGCCCATTCGGGCTTTACCCTCACACTTCTGATGAACACTGTACTGCAGAGGGAAGGTCACATCCCGTCTGCACCGGCCGCAAAGTCAGTTCACCAGTTTTTACTGCGAGCTCTGCGGAATGCTGCTGTCTGTCCTCTCTCCAGTACCACTGGCGACATAGACCAAATGCAAAAATGATTCTTGCTTCCTGTCATTTGTTTGAAGCAACACTTTCCTTCATTCTTTAACTAACGACCAGGGAAAATTTTGCCTACTTGTACTTTTTAGATACTTTGGCTATTCTCATCCATTCGTACTCTGAATTTATCTTCAAACATAAATAAGGAGGACAGCTCTGAAGGAAGATCTAGTGAACCAGTGCGTAAAACGACTGCCGCTTACTGAACTTACTCGGCCCAAAGATGCAGAAAAGAGAAACATGAGCAGTGCCCTCAAAGATTCAGGCAGAAGGCTTCAACTCAATCAGGCTTGAAGCTGTGAAAACAAGGCTCATGTCACAGTTTTCAGGCTAGAAGCTCAGTGGGACTTGTAAAAAGTAGTTCTTCGTAAGGCTAAATTTTTGTTTGCTTTTTTGCTGTAATGGGATTTTTGCAGCATTGTACCACTGAGCCACAGTCCCAGACATCACAAGGTATTTACTGATAATTATGATGAAATAATTTAAGTACTGAGTTGGACAAAAATGACACACACGCTCTCTGCACAAAATATACAAGCTTTTACTTTCAAATAAAACTTTTGTTGAGCCAGCCACTTAATAATTCATCTCATTTACAAAGAATTTTGCCAGCCTCAGTCAGGTAAGTAAAAGACCTTTGCCCTGAGTATGAAAGGTATTAAATACAACAAAGACAACCCCTCATCCACTAACACATCTGAGATGGTCACATACTTACCACAGGCTTGGCTAACTTTGGCCTGTCATCCTGCAAAAGATTAAAAAGAAGAACACTGTGTAATAATGAAACACCTACAGCTTCATTCTTTTGAGATTTGTTTTAAAATAACTATTTAGTAATTAGCATTTTGGGCTCAGCATTTCATTATTAAACACAAACACATGTTAAACATGACAGTCTAATCATCTGTTGATGTGTTTGAGCATTTACTGGTCCTGAACTGGGATCCTTAATTTGAGGAGCAGCTGAAGACCTGACTCCTTCCTTCTCTCCATCAAATTCCCTTTGAGACGCTAGCTCTTATTCATGTGAATCCCTGTCATTTCTTGTAAACTGTTTGAACCTCTGGCTTAGGAAGTCCATCACCAAAGGTGTCTACAAGCATAAGTATACCAAGCAGGAGAGGGTAAAAAGAGAACTGCTGCAGACACAGCCTGAATCTCTTTCCCCCCACGCTCAGACACTGGATGGGGAGAAGGATGGGCTGGACCTTTCTCATCACTATGAAACTATTTCACTTCTAGGGAACTATACAGATGGAAATTTAAAGGCAAATAAACTTTCCAAATAGGTGTGATATATTCCTTCAAAATATTTACCTCTTACCACCAAAACAAACAAATCAATCCTCCTCACTTAATGGAGGTTGTCCTAAGATGGACTTCCTACTTCTGGGCCTTCTGCAAAAAGCCCAATATAATCTTTCCTTCATTTATAGTCATTAAAAAAGCATTATTTAGTTACAACTTTTTGTGTACATTTTAAAAATCTTTTTTGCAGTGCTATCACTAGGGATAAGGTGATCAGCTGATGTGTTTCATTAGAGAAAACTGCCTGTTTCTGGCAGCTCCTCCTACCCTGGCTGCGGCCTGTGATGTACTCGGAGCCAGGGAAGCAGAAAGGAACCAGATGCTGTCTTGAAGCAGAAGACAGCCTAGCACATGGCCTGATACTATCTACTTTGAAATCCAGAGAACTGAGAGGTGCCCTCGTAAGTCTTCACCTGTGTGTACAGTAACTTAGCTGACTGAGTGTAGAGCTCCATGTCATTTAAATTTGCTGCAGTAGGTTCTAACTTCATATCACAGCCCTGTGTTTATATAAAAGCCAAATGGGGCCAG
This sequence comes from Hydrochoerus hydrochaeris, assembly GCA_004027455.1. Lineage (NCBI taxonomy): Eukaryota > Metazoa > Chordata > Mammalia > Rodentia > Hydrochaeridae > Hydrochoerus > Hydrochoerus hydrochaeris. The sequence continues at coordinate 69,085 of PVLA01001995.1, read as the reverse complement.
CGGTTGTCCAAAGTCAGAGAATACACTGGGACCAAAGGTCTGGGGGTGGGGTGGGGGTAAACAGAAAGAGGACAATATACTATTTTACGTAAGACAGAACCTATTTGTTTAATGTAACACTGCCCTAAAATCATTCTTTAGAATTAAAAAATCCTCATACTAATGAAAGCAGAGATGGGATTTCTTAAGAAAAACATCTTAGTCAAAAAAACAAGGAAAGTGAGCTATGCTGAGTTGATAGTACCTTTTCAAATGTGCTGTTTGGTGAACTTTCCCAAAGCCTGAGCTTTGGGGCTGGAGCATTCTGACTCAGAGACGGGAAAAATGCAACCAGTGAAATGCAATGCAAATTCAGATTGTTTTACTTACGGAAAAAAAAAAAAAATTGGTGTTCTCAAGTCAGGAGTTGCTTTTTTCTAACTCCTGTTAACTTTTGTGTAGATACAAATCTTTGCTTGGGTAAGGTCCAGTAGTGTCAGAAAGTAGAAAAGAACTCCAGAAACTTACGGGGTGGACTTCCCCAATGATAAATGTTTTAGACAGTTCTCTAGCATCAGTAGAATGACCGACATCTTCAAAATTCTCCGTAGCATCACCCCCAGCTTGTTCCCTTAAGACTTCTTCCCCACCAGGATGCTGTTGAAAGGAGATGAGAATAAAAGTTAATATTTTTCCAGAAAAATTAGTTTAAAGAAATATCAAGCTTATTTAGTCTAACAGGTTACTCCAGAAGTCAAGAGATGACAATGGGTGACTGCAACTGTCCACCACGCACAGTAAACACCCTTGTGCACTCCGTGCTCATGAAAATGCAGTAGTCCCTGCCTCTGTTACTCTACTCTGTGTTCACCCGGCAGCACAAGCTCCATGCAAGTGTCATGACATTTTGGTAATGTCTGCTTTGCTTATCCATAAAGCTATCAGGACTGTTCCCCTTCATCTGTATCCAACCTATGTCTTCAGCTCTCCACCAGGGACTTTCTACCTGCGACTTTCTCAATCCAAGTGTGGACTTTGGAATGGCCACTGGCCTGAGATAATAATTTACAAAGTGAAGAACAGCATGTCATTTCCCTTTGGAAGCACATTGTATGCCACAGTGTACAGGCAACACAGCCTGTGGACAGGCAGGCAAAGCCCAGCCTGGCAGGACTCACTTTCTAGTAGGAAAAAAAGAAAAGCAAGTAACTGGCCTAGGCTGCTGCCATCGGGTTATGTTAGTGACAGGGAACAGCAGCAGCGAGGAAAGGGGCCTTTTCCACAGGAGGAAGAAGTGGGAGGAGCCTCCTCCCTCCGATAATCACATACACAATAGCTATGCTCACCTCAGGGAGCTGGTGCAGGCATGTGACACATCTTCATCATTTGTGATCCCTTTACCTCCCTTTCCTGCCCCCCCACTCCCCTCCCCATCTCTAAAACTCTATATTCAGAGTCTTTTGTGTGCCAGCAGCATTTTATCTGCTTTTATTGGTAAAACAAAGGGTACCCATGAGGCAGGGAGGGATTTATTTTTTCCTTTTAAAATGCTTGGTAAGGGGTTCCATCACTGGACATATGTGAGGAGATTGAGAGATTCTCAGGCAAGAGAACTAAAGTAGTACTTGACTAAGTCGTATTTTATAAAGGGGAAGGGGACTTTTCTTAAATTGAGCTTGCTGCCTGCTATAGTTTTAATAAACACAAATTACATTTTAAAACTAAAGAAAGCTGGGTGTGGTGGTGCACGCCTGTAATTCCAGCACTGGGGAGGCTGAGGCAGGAGGATTGCTGCTAGTTTGAGGTCAGCCTGGGCTACAAAGTGAGTTCAAGGCCAGCCTGAATGGCATCGTGAAACTCTGTCTCAAACACACACATTGACACAAAGACTGAAGGAAATGCTTTTCCTTAATTCTCAGCACTCAGAAGTGACAAAGAAAACCCAGGAGTGCTGGTATTTATCCCATCTTGGGGAGCCATTCAAGTCATATCTCTTGGGGGGGGGCAGCAACACAATTTGAGGGTGGCTCATGGAAAGGCAAGGCTTTGATCAAGATGACTGGCACAGTACCAGGCGAGTGAAACCACCTGATGATTTTCTGAAAGACAACAGAAAAATCACAAACAGGTCAAAGAGTAGAGGTGACAAAGAAGGTGAAACTCTCCCAGAGTTGGAGTCAAATGGTGACATCCACACCAAAAGCCTGTGCTCCACAGAACTCACTAGACTTCCACATTCCACTCTGCAGCAGCAGCCTAGGCCTCTAGAGAGACAGGAAAAGCCAGAAGGGTTGGGGTGGGGGCCCACTCCCCCTGAAGCCAGCCCTCTAGCCTAAAATATTCCATTTTTCCAAAGAGAGAACTCATTTTCTATTTATATATGCAACAAGAGCACACCAAATGTCTCCACACCCAAGACACAACAGTAAACAAAGACAGCCCTGGATCCTGCCTCAGGAGATCACAGCCTAGCAAGGATCTTTTACAAATGGGAAAAAGACCAAGAGACTGAGGGAGGAGAGAGGGCAGGGTGTTAGGTACATGCAACAGCTCCCTGTGATGAATGGAATCATCCTGCACTAAAAAAAAAAAAAAAAGTGAAAAACAGAAAAGCTCATTAGAACTAACAGGGATCAAACATGAACAGTTCTCAACTTGAACTGCAGGAGAATATATCTGTTTTGAAATGATAAAGTACAGTACTGTGCGGGAGATAACAACACTGCTGGGTGGTAGTTATGACGCACGCCTGTGATCCTAGCCCTCGGGAGGCTGAGGCAAGAGGACTGCTGGGAGTTCAAGGCCAGACTCGGCTACAAAGTGAGTTCAAGGCCTGCCTGGACTACGTGTCAAGACCATGACTCCAAGAGAAAAAATTTCTTTTAAATACTCGACAAACAAGAAGATAACAAAGGGGCATGACCAACACTGAGGAGCAGAGATGTGAGCAGAGCAGAGCAGAGCAGAGCAGGAAGCAAGGTCTTGCAGGACAGGGGATCCTTAAGTTCAGAAATAAAATAGCAGCAGACCAGGGCCAGAGGGAAGGAGAAAGGGAGACAGAGATGGGGCTGGGACAGGACGGGCCACACGGGAGTTTCTAGACTTCTTCAAGGATTCTGATCTTTGTTCTGTAGACAATGGAAAGTGGCAACAAACACAAGGGCAAATGAGAGTAAAAGAAAACTGTTCTCTAAAGCCCCTACAGCAACTTCTGTGACAGGGGGGTAGCTCAGGTAGGGTGGAAGCAGCCTGGGAGCAAAGAGGTGGCACAAGTGTGAGAAACTGTCTGATGGGAATCATGATAGTGACCATGGCACAAGAGACAGGACACAACACGGAACAGGATGACTCAAATGTCTTGTTTGTGCAGCTGAATGGATGGTGGTGCCAACTGCTGAGAACTGAGTTAGGGAGTACTGGAAAGAGATCAGGTTTTGAATATGAACTGGTTACTGGACATCTCCATGATACCTCCCAGCACCGATGTATTTTATGAGTCTATAATTTCCTCACTATGCTTTTGCAGGATCTCAACTTTATGTTACCCTGACATCATATGAGAACTCCTAAGCACAAATCAGGGAATACCAATGAAATTATCAGAAAACCCTTTTACTTTTTACAGCTATGATTTTAATGGTTATTTACAGAAAAATAAACAGAAACCATGTTTGAAAAGACTAAAGGATGGCACCATTCGTAATTCACAAGGCATCCACTGCAACATTCCAATCCAATGCTAAAGGTACTTTTAGGAAAACACGATACAGAATGAGCATTACCAGTCCAAAAATCTGAATCCCAGAATGCTCCAAAATCCAAAGCCTTTTGAGCACCAGCGCTAGACCACGGATGAAAAATTCTATGCCTGGCTTCATGTAATGGGTTCCAGTCAAAATACAGGTGCACCAAAATATTGTAAAAAAATTAACTTTGAGCCATACGTGTACAAGAAGCACATAAAATGAGGTGAATAAAAACCACTCTTGACTTCCCAGCTGCAGACTCCTACCACATGTAAGTCTAATTAACGGGCTAATTAATGCCTTTTGTAAACAAAGACTGATCTATTTCTCAAAAGACCCAAACCAAATGTTTCACTCCTTAACCCCATGTACTCTTTCCCAATCTTTTCTTTCTCAATAAATGCTGCAGCTATGCTTCTCCTACTGGGTATATCTGACTCTAACCACCTCATACCTCCTCCCCTACGACCACCCTTAAACCAACCCACATTTCTCACATGGACAACTCTGTCTAGCTGCTTCCTGACTTCATTCCTACACCCAATTCCCTGTAAACCAGCTGCCACAAGGACTTTTGAAAGATGATCACTGTAATATTAGAAAAAGATAATGTTAGTGTAGTCTACAGTTAATGGAATAATGGAAATGCAGAGAGGAAAAAGTAATATAAATCAAAAGATGAAATTAACAGTCATTTGAGTGATACATTAAGGAGGACAGGTTCCCATCTAGTCGTTTACCATTTCCTACAATGCCTTCTGGCTCACTGGGCACAGTTGTAGACTTTCAAGAAACCTCAAACTCGCCAAACCTGTTTTCCCTCTCAGAACCCTTTAGCCTGGGATAGACATAGAGGCGCACAACTGAAATCCCGGCATTTGAGAGCCTGAGACAGGGATAATCTTCACAAATTCAAGGCCAACCCTTGGCTACACAGTGAATTCAATGCCAACCTGAAATAAAGAAAAAACAAACCACGCCACCATCCCCCAAAATGAACACTTCAGTCTGGGATTTGTCTTCTGCTTTGTATGTTCAGCTTCAAGGTCTTCAAGAGATTTCACCTCACGCTCTGTTGTAACAGCAACTCTCAAAGCCCTTCCCAGACTTCCCCATCTAAAGTGGCCTGTTCTGCAATTCTGCACCACTGGTTCTACCCCGTCCTGTTTTATTTTCCTTTGCAACAATTATTATTGTGTGAAGTTATTTCATTTCATATCATATCAATTTATTTCATATCAATTTATTTGTAATTTATTATGGGGATAGAAATTTTGTCTACCTTGTTCATCACTGTTCCTCCCACACTTAGCAAGTTCAATGCCTAGAAGTATGCATTGGATAAATAAGACTAGGTCTTCACGTATCAGTTTTAGAGCCACTATATACAGTTTAGTAGCTGATACAAACTTTGTCTCATTCCAACTGGTTCATATATCTCTTTTCCCTGGAATATAAGTTCTTACCAATCAGATCATTTAATTTCATATTTAACTGCTGTTTAACCCATTTAATCAAAATATTTCACAGGCTATTGCAAACATGTGTAAGACACTGTAGGAATCAAGAAAGCCTGTGAAAAATCAATGTGGTTTGATCTGGAAGAAGCACACAATTCATGTGGAGTAAGAAATAATGGGCAAGATAGTTAGCCTTCACTTACGGCCTCACAGTTCAGAATATTCACAAACAATGCAACAGGTCCTGGACACGCAGCTCCTGTGTGAGAAGGCAGGCCAGAAGCAGTTCTTCGAGGCTGGTGTGAAGAAGCCACTTGACTCTGAGTTTGTATGCCACAGGGCTCTCCAGTGCTACCTTGCAGCACAGCCTGCTGATTCACAGCTTATCTTTTAAAAATCTTACCCCTGCCCTAGACTCACTAAGGTAAGATTTGCTAATACATATCATAGAATTTATGGTATACAATGTAATATATACATTATGAAAGATTCACTCAGGCACTCCACTTAGCCAGGGAGCTGTGGTGTGCCACTTGGGAACTGGTAGGGCCTTACCCAGCTACCCCAAGGAACTGGGGAGCCTTGGTGCATTGTGTGGTGCCTGCTGAAGGCCTGCCCAGAGTATTCCACCTAGCCGGGGAGCCGCCGTATACACAAGGTACCTGGTAAGGCCATACCCAGCAACCTTCAGTGCGTTGCGTGGTACCTGCTGAAGACCTGCCCAGCACACTCCACCTAGCTGGTCAGCCTTTGTGCACACTAAAGACCTGGTAAGGCACGCCCAGTGATCCCAAGTAGCTGGGAAACATCAGCGCACCTGTTGAAGGCCTGCCCAGTGTACTCACCTAGCCAGGGAGTCTTGGTGCATCACTCAGGACCTGGTAGGGCCCTGCCCAGCAACCCCAAGCAGCCAAGGGGCCTCAGGATGCCACATGGGGCCTGCTGAAGGCCTACCCAGTGTACTCCAATCATCCAGGGAGCTTCCAAGAGCTCTGGATCTGGGAAGGCCTGCATACCTGGGCCTTCCCAGATCCTGGGAAAGACCCCATTCGGCTGAGGAAACCTCTCCAGTACGGAGAGCCCAGGGTCAACCTACAAAGCAAGTGGGACTGTACATTCAGCTGCCTGAGGGGAATACAGGAAAATGAAACAAGAGGGCAAAATGCAATCTCAAAACCTCTGGTTCATCCAAAAACAAGCCTAGGAGACATGGACATAGAATAAAGTGAAATGAAATAGAAATTTCTGAAATGATAGCAACTGAAGTAAAGAAACAGCTCCATTAAGGTGTGAAGGAATTCAGATCAAAAATAATCTAGGCAAAACAAGAAATGATACATGTAATGAAAGAAATGCTGAACACATCTAAAGAAGACATACTTAAAAAAAACAGACAAGCACTGGAAAATGATGGAAACCTTGAATGAACAATATACGAAACAATTAGAATACATGAAAAAGATTCAAAGAGATACCCAGAAATTAAAGATTCCATCAAAAGCTGGCAAAACCAACTGAATGAATGTGAATGCAGACCTTGAAGACAAGATTGCAGCTAGTGCACAAGGAAGGAAAGATCTTTTAAAAGTAACAAGGAATCAGGAAATAACAATTCAACAGTTGCAAGATGATGCAAAGAAAAACAATATAAAATTAATAGGTGTAAACAAAAAGGTGACAACTCAAATGATAGAAGGACTACTTAAAAAATAGCAGAAAATTTCCCAAACATGGGAAAAGAAACTGACATATAGATAAGTGATGCATTTAGAATTCCAACTAGCCATAACCAAAATAAATCCACACCCAGACATATAATAATCAATACCCCAGAAATTCAATCTAAGAATAGAATATTAAAAGCCATTAAAGAAAAGAAACAAATCACTTATAAAGGAAAGCCCATCAGAATCACAGCAGACTTCTCAACACAAATGATCAAGTTAAGAAGAACATGGAGTGAAGTATTTCAAAAAAGGAAAATGACTTCCACATTGATGTACCCTGAAACTATCCTTCAAAATTGACAGAGAAATAAGATACATCCACAACAAAGAATTGAACTTCATGACCACCAAACCAACCCTACAAAGAATACTGAAAGATATTCTACATAGACATAAAAATGACTACAATTTCAAGAACACAAACAAACAAACAAACAAAAAAATCAAGCAGGGCAAACAATTAAACAGAGAGGAAAGGTAATGAACCAACAGCAGAAAGATAACATGAAAAAAAAATAAGCCAATATATATCAGTTATAACCATTAATGTAAATGACCTCAATTCACTAATTAAAGAAACAGACTGGCAGAATGGATCAAGAAACAACATCCAACCATATGCTGTATACAAGAAACCCATCTAACCCAAAAGGAAATTCAGACTGAAAGTCAAAGGATGGAAAATATTACTTCATGCAGCAGGAACCCAAATAAAGCAGGGGTAGCTATTCTGTTTGCAGACAATGTGAACTTCAAACCAAGAATGATCAAAAGAGATAAAGAAGGTCACTACATACTGGTTAAGGGAAGACTTCAAGAGGAAGAGATAACAATCTTAAATACATATGCGACAAATATGGGAGTGCCCAGCTATACAAAACTAATATTAATAGATGTGAAAAATCAAATAAGCAATAACACAATTATAACAGGAGGCCTTAACACCCTATTGACACAAAGAGACAGATCAACTAGACAAAAAAATCAGCAAAGAAATTAAAGAACTGAATCAAACTTGTGAACTAACAGACAGATGTGTACAGAGTATTCTACCCAACAAGATCAGAATAAATACTCTCAGCTTCACATGGGACATTCTCTAAAATAGACCATATACTAGCCCATAGAACATGCTGAAGTAAATGCTAAAGAATCAAAATTATTCCATGCATATTATCTGATCATAGTGCCATGAAACTGGAAATTAATGACTAAAGAAACTGCAAAAACTTCATAAACACATGGCAATTAAATAGTACGTTCCTGAATAATCAATGGGTCACAGAGAAAATTAAAGAAGAAATTAAACAGTACCTAAAGGCCAATGAAAATGCAAATACAACTTACTGGATCCTGTGGAATGCAATGAAAGGAGTCCTCAGAGGGAAATTTATTGCAATGAATTGCAACATGAGGGAAACAATGAACAAAAATAAATAACCTGATGCTACACCTCAAACATCTAGAAAAAGAAAAGCAAGTCAAGCCCAAAGCCAAAAGGAAAGAAATTATAAAGATCAGAGCAGAAATTAACACAATTGAGACTAAAAAAACAATACAAAGAATTAACAAATCAAAGAGTTGGTTCTTTGAAAGAATAAATAAAACTGATAAGCCTCCAGCCAACTGTATTTTAAAAAGGAAAGAAAAAACTCAAATCCATGCAACAAGAAATGAATATATACTTCTCAGATGAAGAAATACAAATGGCAAATAAATACATGAAGAAATGTTCACCATCACTGGTCACTTCAGAAATGTAAATTAAAACCACCCTGAGATTCCATCTCACTCTAGAAAGAATGGCCAGGATCAAGAAAATTACCAATAACAAATGCTGGAGAGGCTGTGGGGAAAAAGGAACTTTTCTGCATTGTTGGTGGGAGTGTAGACTGGTGCAACCACTGTGGAAATCAGTGTGGAGTTTTCTCAAAAAGCTAGGATTAGAGGTCCCATTTGACTCAGCTATCCTGCTTCTGGGCATATTCTCCCAGAATAACTAAAAACATCATACCAAAGTGATACATACACACTCATTTACAGTGGCACCACCCAAATGCCCATCAACCAAGGAATGGATAATAAAGATAATAAAGATGTGGTATTGCTATACAATGGAGTACTACTCAGCTATAAAAAGGGATAATATTGAGGCTTAATAGGTAAATGGATGAGACTTGAGACCATACTCATAAGTGAAATAAATCATCCTCACATGTATAAATACCATACTACCTAGTGTAAGAAACTGAAAGAGTAAATAAGATCCAAAATCTTCAATAAATATTGTGAAAGAGTAAGAAACTGCTCAAAAGGTAAAATAACATGGATAGGGAAAAGGAGAAAAGGAAAGGAAAAGAAAAAAAGATATAAATTTGAGTATATATATATATATATATATATACATACATAAAACAGCTAAGATGATTGTAGTACTAATTCTATTAGTTCTTGGAACAGAACTGTTAATATACAATTAGATCAATTTTGCATGTCTATATATGATAATCTGAGCAACTCTTGAAAATAACTATGCAAAATAACAACCATTGTTAAATTCCTATTATCGTGTTTTGAAAGCCTACATTATTATTGTTTTGGGTGTTTTGTTGTTATTTGCTTCTTTTGTTTCTTGTTCTTGTTTTTTTCTGCCCTCTTTAAAAAAAAAAAGATTTACTCAAGCTACATTTACCTTCTAATGTTTTTGTAGGGAGAACATGTAAGATCTACTTTTAGCAATTTCCTAGCACACTTTATTATTAACAGTTACCCCATGATGTACAACATACCCCCAGAACAAGAGTTCGGCGCACACCAAACTGGTCTGGAAGAAAAAGCTTTTTGTGGCTGACTCATCTCAGGAGAGGTCAACATACAAGGAGCATGTGGCCAACGACTAAGTAAGGTTTTGTGTCTATAGGGCAGGTTTTATGATCAAGCAAGATCAGTTTTACCATCTTGCCAATCCTAGAGGTAAGAAGTTCTTGTCTGTAGAATGCAATGAATGCTTACAAAGTACAGATTTATTCTAATTTTATTACATTAGGAATTTTATAGCTTTAGTCATTGTTTTACAATCATTAAAAGTCTGAAGTGTTTTTCAGCTAACACTTCATTCAATGTTAGAAATACAGTTGTAATTGTGCCTGTAAATCTGAGTTGCCAAAATCAAGGATGTACCAAACACAGCGGACCCCTAACTTACAAACCACTTGGTCCCCAAGGGCTCATTGTAACTCAGGTTATCAAAATGAAGGCTCAGGCTCTCCACAGCCTTCGAAGTCTCTGTCCTGCACACAGGCAGATCTCAGTGTCCTCAGAGAGACGTTGGCCCAGGATTTCTCAATTAATCTCGCACAGGAAAAAATGTTGTAATGTTCCTTCCAGAACTCTTTAAGGGGTGAACTCTATCTGAGACCATCTGGAAGCACAAGCAGCCAGGATTCAGGTCATAACCCAAGGCTTTGGTTGTGAGTTAAAACTAAAATTCTGATCTGTTATAAATTTAAAAATGGTGGTCAACTTAATGCCAGTTGAATTAAATCACCATGGTGCTGAGCGTAGATGTTCCACTTGAGGAAAGTTGCCAGCATAAACAGAGACATGGAGAAGGAGAGGAGAGGCATTGAGGCATTGTGGATTCTCCTATGTGATGCTGTTTCAGCTGTTGGTTCTCCTGGAGAAGCTCAGGTCCTTACATCGAGCACCGCTTCCTGGCTCTGGAGGAAAAGGCGTGTGCCACTTAATCTCCAGGACGAACTCGTGACACTGGCTTCCCAGCATGTAGTCCACTGTGCTTACCATCGGAGGAGCTCAGGGCCTCCGTGTCACTGAGGTTGGCTTTGGTGCTTTTCAGGACAGCCCTGGTCTTTGTTTTGAGTGTGACTTCTTGGCTCCAGCACAGAACCCTCAACCTACCAGCACAGCTCCTTCACCCCACTGGCACAGACTTTCTAGCTTCCACCACTGACCTTTGGGCCTTCCCAGCATGGATCTGTAAAATGGACTGATGTGAGTCCTTCTTGTGGGCTCTAGACCTCCAGCTGGACTTGGGGAAAGCATTGTCATGAGCCCTAGGTCTTCATCTGGACTCATGCAGGACACTGCTGTAGGATTCAGGCCCTTGACTGAATATTCTATGTCTTTGGTGTTGTGGATAGATTTCCTGCAGTTTCTTGTGTTAACTCTGGGTGACCATCATAAAATAATATTATAAACTCCATGTTTTGATTTTAATTGTTTTCCTTACAACCCCTGACTACAACATGATCACAACCCAAGTTGTTCCTATGTCAGATGGGTCACAACTTGAGAATCCACTGTACATTCAAAAATGAAAGGTCTCAGTCATGGTGGTGCACACCTGCAATCCCAGCACTTAGGAGGCTAAGGCAGGAGGATGACCACAAGTTCAAGGCTGACCGGGGATACATAGTGAGTTTAAAGGGGTCAAAACTATATAGGGAGATCCTCTCTCAAAAAAAAGAAAAAGAGCCAGTGAGTGAGAAAGGAATACAAATCAGACAGGAAATGAAGTGTTGAATGAAATCAATAAATCCAAGGAAAGGAGAGGAGATCAGTTATTTAAGTTAGAGTAGTATCCTCAATATGCCAAATGGTTGGGAGGGAGGATGAAATTACCCCTTAGTCTAAGTACCCCTCACTCCAATTAATGGTACTCAAAGAGCCTAGGTGAATTCAATCATCTCACTGTGATGTCCAATCTTTTGACTTCCCGAAGCTGCATTGAATGAGCAGGAACTGTCTTGAGCTGCATATAAAGTATATACTATGGTTAATGTATGGAACAAAACTTCCTTTATATTTTCATATTTGTTATTATAACATTAAAAAGGGAGGCAGCCTGTGGGTCATAGGTTGAACCCACCTGAAGTTATACTCTTGTTTTCCCAAGACATTTAAGAGCTTAAAAAAGAAGAAAATATTATAAAATTGATAAATTATTCCTCACTAGGCAGTAAACACCCATAATGAATGAAACACAATTTATAGTCTCTGGAAAATGCTAACAAAAAAAAAAAAATCAGAAACGAACCCAGAATCCCATTTCATCTTCCATTAACACTGTTGAGCAAATATTTTCAGGCATGCACTTGCTGAGTTATGGGCTGTAAGAAAACAACACACTTAAAACTATGACTGACATATCACACTTCACCTACAAGCAGACCATGTCCCTGCCCATACCACCTCTCTGCATTGAACCCTAGTGGCTATAATTTGCTTAAATCTAAAAAACACTCAGTGTGAGAGACAACTACCTGTGCCTGGGACTGTTTCCTTCAGCAGGGAAGCCAAGAGCCTCCTTCAGAGGCCACACAATGAGAATCACTCACCCCTCTACTGTAGCACTATTATAATACTCATACTCTAATTGTTTGGACCATTTCTTGAATCCTAACCACAACCTACAATGGTGCATTTCTGCATCCAAGTCAATCACCTCTTGAATTTCTCCACTAAGAGTGTATCATTACCCAAGCAGTAGAGGTAGCTTCCACCAAGTAACAATGTCAGGAAGGGGAAGGCTGCTTACTGCTGTAATGCCTGTTTTTCCTTCATCCCCAATATTTAAATTTTTAGTTGAGAATTAGCCAGGAAGTAGAGTTCTAGCCTCCCCTGCTGCTGGGTACCCATGTGATTAAATTCTGCCTAATGGAAAGCAAGCAGAAGTGTCTATGGAATGTTCCAGCGATCTTTCCTTTACAGTGCTGTGTCCTTTTGCCCTCTTTTCCTCATCTTTTCCTTAATCTTGCCTGGAATAGGGATGCTGCCATGGAACTTGAAAATGAAGGCAATGCCAGGGAATCAGAAGCAGGACTCCTCGAGACCTGATAAACACAGTCATCATGCAGCCTTAGGGAGCAAAGGTAACTTCTTCATGACAGATGAATGAACTCCAATCTTGCTTAAGGAAAGTTATTTGGGGTTGCACTGAACCTAATTCTAATCACAGTATTAATTACTTAATACTTAAGAAATACAGCCTGCCAAACACCACACCAAGTGCAGAAGCATATAAAAGATATGGATAAACATATTTTTTTAAGCCTCAAGAAACTTGGTATCAGGCCAACTGTTTTGATATGTATGAAGCAACTCAAGAAATATTAAAGGGCCACAATGAATTGTTGACCAAACAGTATTTGTTAGACTTCTGTCTAGAGAAGCAGAAACTTTAAAGAAATAATCTAAGTTCTTATCAGATATTTAGAATTTGTTTCAACCAAGGAGGTAAAATAACCTAAAGAGGAGTACAAGCTCACAAGAAGGCTTACTGGCTGAACTTACAAAGCACTCTTGGGGTTGGGGAAGAAATCAGTTTGAAGAGAGAAAAAGTATGTAAGGCTGGACATGGATGGTTAGAACACAGGGTGCAGAGGGCCAGTGCAATGCGAAGGACAATGACTACTCTGCAATCCTGAGGGAGAAAGCAACATGACAGATATGCAAGGGGCATCTGTCTGCAAAAGACCAGAGGGGTAAGGGACTGTGCAGTGTATATGCCATGCACCACTGCCCCTGGCAGACAGAAGAGTTGTTACAGGGCACCCTTGTGGCAAGACACTGCTGTGGCATGGCATGATACTGCTGAGGCTGGCACCAGGGTAAAGATCACCACAGCAGCTCAGCACCACAACTGCACAACACTGTCCTGTGGTTGACACCATCACGCTTGCCTCACTGACCTGGTCAGGGAAGCACAATGTTTGGCCTCTTGAGCCTGTCATTTTCCCTCAGCCCACCCTGGGCTCTAGCCTAATGCACCACTTCCAACTTCCTGCAAAGTCTGACTTTCATCACAGCTTCGAAGCTAGGCCTGCACAAAATCATGTAACTGAGTTGGAGCTCAAGACTCCAAATGGTAGGCTGAGGGTTAAAATCGCAGAAGGTTAAGAGTTTTAACGGACCCTCAGAAACCCAACATCCTAAATTTACAGGTGGAGAAAATGGGATTCTTTGGGCTTGTATCCAGACATCCCCCAAAAGCCTCATGTGGGCAAAGGTGGGGCCCTGTGAAGGTGTCTAGATCTAGAGTAACGGATTAAGAATTTGATGCTGGGACTGAGACCCCAAGGGTGGGCAGAATGGACAGAATATAAGGGACAGCGGGAGGGCTGCTGTTGATGCTGCGTGTCACTGGCTGCTCGCTACACTGGCTGCAAGCCTGCCATGAACTGTTTCTCCTCTGTGATGCCCCTTGGCTATGCCACCCTGCCTTCGAGCCAGCTGATGATGGACTGATACCTCAACAAACCATTAGCCAAAATCAACTCTTCCTTCTTTAAGTTTGGGTGTTAGGTATTTTGTAACTAACACAGAGACCCAGAGAAAAGATGCCCATGTCACACTGACAGGAAAGAGGCAGGGCCAGAGCCAGGTTTCCAACTTTCAATGCAACTCCCCTCACTTCTTTAAAACTGAAAAATTGAACTATTATTTTTGTATTTTTGAACACAGTAAATATAAACACAAAAAGGTTATCATAAAGTTTCTTCATAAATTTCTCTTTTGGAAAATAGAAGGAAACCTCCCTTACATCCTCAAAAAAAATTTCTCTTATTTGCTCTACTTTCCTATAAATTACCAAGAAAGACTCAAAAGACGAACTTCTATGATGTTCCAACTAGTTACAATGCTGTTCCAATTAAAAAGCCAGAAGAGCAAGCAGACTATACTGTAATATCACAATGCACAATAGGTTAGTGTCTGGCCCTCTAAGGGTTCGTTTAAAAATTTAAAAAAAACTAAACAACAAATAAAAAGAAAACAAGACAAACAAAAAACCCAGTCCTTTGCTACCTACATGTAATCTATGTGGACCAAAAGTCCAGCATATCTGACTCTGAAACAGGATCTTTCATTCCAAATACACTGCCAAAATAAACACACACACACAAAAGTGAACAGACTGTCCCAAAACAGTGCCTAAATATAAAAAAGTTAAAGCAAATAGAAAACAAATCAGGAGTTTAAAGAGCAAACAGTTTATATAAGATTTGAAATAAAATAACGAGATAGCCTGATCAAATGTTTTCTGGATTGTGTTTTTCTAAGACAGCCCAGGGTGATTGTCTCGAAGTAGGTTTGAGTTCCTTGGATTCCCTCCTGCTTACCTTGGTCTGCGAAGCAGCAAGCTTCTGCATGGACCCAGGGCTCCCCTACTCACTGAATCCTCACAGGTACCACCTGATTCACTTCTACCTTCTATTCCCACAATCCAGACACTAACTTCACATGAGCTCCAAGTGTGCATTACTCAGCTGGCTCCCAAGACCCAACCCCTTAAACACCTGCTTAGTGCCATGCCAAACACTGTGGTCACCAAGATGGGAAAGTCACAGCCCCACCCTCAAAGAGTGAGTCCCATAAGGAAACTGATATGTAGACAAATAATAGCTGAGTACAGTAAGTAAAGGTACACGAGCCATCACACAAAAGATAGAGCAGAGAAAGGGCCAGAAGAGTGGACCAGGTTAGTAAGGAAATGGACATCACAAAGGCTTAAAGGTATACTATAATGGCCTTGATGTGACAATGCACAGGCAGCTGCAAATAATCATGGAGGACACTTTACATAGGGCAGGTGAGGGGTCCTGCCTCTAGTAGGAATTAACCTGAAGAGATTGGACAGCAAGAGAGATTCCCACAAGCTCTGGCCCAGGATAACTCTGTGTCACCCAAACTGTCCATTCCTTCTGTTACCTTCTAGCTTTCAATCTCTCCCTTCTACCTGAGCAGCTGGGGGAAAGGCTAGGGGAAATAATGACAATTAACAGTGGGTAACATTTAATGAACGCTAACTGTATCAGGAAGTGTTCTTGGCAAATGTGTATGTCTGCTTAACCCTCAGAACTAGCTTACAACTTAGGTATGCTCATCGCTATTTTACAGATACTCAAAGTGACAGAGTCAGGGAGGAGATGGCACAGGAACAGGAACATAGGCAGTATGACTCCAGACCAAGTTACCATACCACTGTGTGTTCCAAGAGGAAGACACTTTCCTGAGATCTGCTAGCACAGATCTAAACACAGCCGGATCTCTGTACCGCCCCAGTCTACCAGATAGCCACCCCGCTTTCTTCCAACCTCTCCAGATGTTCTTCGGTGCCTCTTTCCTGCTGTGAGATTGCCTTTCATAGTTAGTTAAACCAGGTTTCACCAGTATAAAACTGTACTGTTTAGCAGTTTATGGTATTAAGGGGGTGAGAGAGCACTGGAATAAGAATTAAGCATATATCACTTCCCAATGCCTTGAAAATAAAGTCCCATATCATTTATCAAAATGTTAAAGTAGACCCCCTTAAAAGATTAAATGTTCTAATTAGTTCTCTGGCATATAAAATATGTTTGAGTAAATCTTTCCTTTCTTACCACTCCTATTCTCTCTCCCTTTTCCCCTCTCTTTTCTCTCCCTTCTGTCCTCCCTCCTTCCCTCTTTCCCTCTGTTTCTGTCTTCTCTGGATCTCCCTATGCTGACCAATCTGCCCTCAACACCCCAACTCCTCCAGACTCAGGCTCCAGAGCAACTAGGATTATAGAGGTGAACTTCCACACCCAACCCCCATCCCATTTTATATTGTGTATGTTCCCGGCATATCTTGGCTTCTATAAACTGTTGAGGGCCAATTCCAGTACTATACCCCAAAAGACCCCCCCTTCTTAGAAACTTCCTTAACCTTCAAGGAATTTCTATGAGTTTAATGAGCTTGCTTGATTCTACTAAACCACAGAACAAAGCAAGAGAGTTAACGGAAACATGAGAATAATCAATTTTTCTACATGAGATCATTTTCAAGGTAAGACTGAGGGGAGACTGGTATTGCAGATGCTACTTAGTTGGCAATTACTCTGAACATCACTGATAATTCTCTCTCCTTGAAAAAGAGAAAATAATCCTTATTTTTTAGAAGTGAAATAATGTTTGTCCTAAAATGAAGCATGAGTCAAAGACAATTCTATGTTTTATCAGTACACCCAACCCATATGTTTCATTTCACCATTACTAAACCTGTGTCAGCAGGCAAGAAAGCAAGTACGCTAATTAGAGATTTAACTACTCCTCTGATTCCTAAGGGTCCCTAAGTCCCTGATTCTGATACGACACTGGGTAGAAGGAAGGACTGTGGCCAGACCTACTTCTAAGGGACAGAAGCAGAGTGTACTATTCTCCAAGCCACAGCCCGGGCAGGGAGCTAGCACAGTGCAGCTCTCGTTTTGTGATGCAACCCAATTAAGAATAAACAAAACCACCAAAGGCACCCAAGGGCAGCAGATCTACAACCTAAGAGGAGCTGTTGCTCTACATACGATGTATCACGAGTCAGAATGGCTACATGATGAGAAAATAGAACCACCTTCCTTGACACCAAAGAGAGAAGGAAACAAAGATTGATACTGGTGCGACTCTTGCCTTTTCTTGTTTTCTTACAACACCAAATAATTAAGCCTTGTTTTCCTTCTAAGTCCAGTGTTAAAAATCGTAAGTTGGATGGAGACTTGTATATGAGGCAAGGGAGAAATTAAATAAGCTGCCAGGAAATTACTCATTCTGATTCAACGGCTATTGTGTATTGATTTTCTAATATTTAAAAATAACTGTTTATTCAATCAGTAAATACCTATTGAGTCCTTTCTATGTGCAGCACTGTTCTAGGAAGTGAATATATCAATGAATAAAGCAAAAATTTTGGCATGGAACATACATTCTAATAGGAGACAGATAAACAGTAACATAGTAAAAGTAAATGGTATGATATGCGCTATAGAAAAAAACAGCTGGAGATGTAACTGAGTTAGGTATAACACTTGCCTAGCATGCACAAGGTTTTCAGTTTGATCCCCAGCAAAACACACACACACACACACACACACACACACACATGCATGCAAAGAAGCAGAGTAATAGTGCTCAGGAGGGCAACAAAGTAGAGATTTGCATCAATAAAAATAGAGGTCAGTATAATGTTAAATGAAATGAATCAGGCACACAAGCTTAAATATCACATGGTTTCTTATGTAAGAGCAAAATAAAAGACAGATAACAGGAAATAGGTAGATCTTTTGCAAATGGGAAGGTAACCTAAGAGATGGAAGGAGAGGAGAGGGCAGGGAGGAAAAGGAGAGATGTTACATGTATTTATCAATTCTCCACAAGAAATGAGAGCATTATGTACTACATTATGTACTAACAAAAAATGAAAATTGAAGAAAAGTAAAAACAGTGATCACAACATGACTAATTGAGGTGCTATTTAGTTAATATTTGAAGGAGATGAAGGATTGCCTATGAATTAGCTTTCTGGTCACTGAGATACAATACCAACACCCACAACTTAAAAGAAGAGAGGTTTAATTCATGGTTTCATTCCATAATCAGCTGACTCCAAGGTAGAGACGGTCATGGTGGAAGAATTTGCTGGAGCAAAGCTCTGAGTTCGTGGTAGCCAAGAGGCAAAGTAGGACAAAAGTACTAGAGCAGAAGGGGCCAGCAACCGGACATAGACCTAAGGCCATGCTTCAATGATCCTTCTAAAAGTGTACTCTACCAATTCCCAGGGCTGATCCCAACCCAATCAAACTGAAACTCCATCCCAACCACTACAGCAAATTTCAGAGAATAACTTTCCATTGCAAAGGATTTAAAATAGATCATATACTAGTACCTCAAAGAACTCTGCCTCATCTTGGTCTCCTCAAAAAAGTTCCATATTTAGATCTGTGGTCCATTTTGAGTTTGTTTCTATACAAAATGTGTTCTAGGTTAAAGTTTGCATTTTCCGGCCACTGATGCCAAAACTGCTGCAGAATTGTTTGTTGAAAAGGCTATTTCTCCATAAAACTCTTTTACAAAAATAGTTGGAAATACTTGTGTGAGTCTATTTCTGGATTCTCTCTTCTGTTTTACTGATCTGTGTAAACATGTCTCTGCAAGCACCATACATTTCTGACCATTATAGCTATAGCCTAAGTTGTTTTGGTTTGGTTATTTTGAGACAAGAGTCTCACTATGTAGATCAGGCTAGCTCTGAAGTCACTGTGTAGCCTAGGCTGGTCTTGAGTTTGCAGTGATCCTTCTGCCTCAGCCCCCCAGTGCTGGGATTACAGACATCCTGTTCCTAGCTTCAGTTTTCAATGAGGTAGTATAATTAGCCACTAAAGCTTTAAACAGTGACTTCCCTCTTATATATCACCGCATTGTGGTGAGAATACACTGTCTGGGTCAAGAGAGATCAGGTAAAACATATGGTGGCTTAGACTATGTTGGCAACAGCCCAAGTGGTAAAAATTGGTCAGATTCTTATTATCTCACAAAACTTTAGACAACCAAAGATTCTGGGGAACTAAATATGGGGTTTGAGAGAAAGAAAAGAGTCAAGTGTGATCCCAAGGTCTCTGATCTGAGCAACAAGATGCCACTGATTGAGACGAAGAAAGACAAAGAAAGAGCAAGTTTTAGAATTAAAAAAAAAAAATCAGATATTCAGTTTTTAGTGTAGGTTTGATAATAGACAGACGCCTAAGTGGAGATGTGAAGGAGACTGGGATTCAAGAATCCAGTACTTGGAAGAAGTCAAGATGGCCAATCAGTGAGCAACAAAATACAAAGCCTCCTGGGAGAAACAACTCATTTGCCAGAATGAAATATCCTGGAGGAATCCAGACAGAGGGAGATGGATCCTTTTGACACAGGAAGAAATTAAAACGTAAAAAAGCTTGTCAAACACGTTGGGACTACAACTAGAACAGCAAAAAATTACAGGACTCAGTGCTTTTGCTGCAACCCACCGAGTTTGCACCAGCTTGAATCTGCGCTGGCCAGCAGAGCTGCCCAATCTCATTCCTGCCGCCACTCACAGGAGCCACAGCAGTGCTGCAGTCAGGGACTGGTGAGCCCAGGGGAAAGCGGAGCTGGTGAAGGGACCTTCATTAATCCACAGTCAGTGCTGGGAATGAGACCCCCCCCCAGGGGAAGGGTGCAACCAAATGGGCGACATGTTGGAATCAGGCAGGAGGAACCTGAACTGGGAGTGACAGTGACTTCAGTTGGTTGCTCCTTCCCCAGAGCAGATTCATGGGATTTGCTTGGACTGGGCCACGGCCCGGGCTGGGACCCAATGAGCCATCCCAAATAAATTACTTGCACCTAGCACGCACTAACATGCTGAAGGCCCCTGAAGTTTGGCTGGCCCAGTGGGGAGGGGCAGGCATACATAGCCCTGCGTACATCTTAGTGACAAAAGCAGGCAGGAGAGGGTGGAGGTCCCTCGCCAGCGTGCTTTGGAGAACTGTGGCCAACAGGAAAGGGGGCTGGGACCTGCACTGTACACCTGTGTGGAGGAAGCCAGGACCATGACAGGAGAGAGAGGCAAGAGGAGGCCCCCAGCCCAGAACCCTGACAGCACTGATCCAGGAGAGAGAAAAACAAGGGAGACTGAAGGCAGCAAACACACAACATCAGACATGGCTTCAATGGACATTAAGAGATATCTTTGGGACCTTGTAGATGAGCTCAAAACTGAAATGTTAAATCAGGTAAAGCAAGATATGAGTAGAGTAATAAAAGAAATGCTCTCAAGAAGCATCTCTCAGGAAGATACAGATGGAAGGGAAGAACACAAAAAAAGGAGAGAAACATTCGATAAAAAATATAAAGAAAATATAGAATACATGAAGCAGATTCAAAGAGACTACCAGGAAATCAAAAACTCCACTGAAAGCTGGCAAAATGCCTTAAAAGAAACTAAGGATAGACTACCAAAACTTGAAGACAAGTTTGCAATGTGTGATCATGAAAGGAAAGATCTCTTAAAAATAACAAGGAAACAGGCAGTAACAATACAAAGGCTAGAAGATGACAAGAGAATCTATAATTTAAGACTAAGAAACGTGAACAAAGAAGCAGGAATACAAACAGGTGAATTACAAAGGCTATTCACAGAAATAATTAAGGAAAACTTCCCAAGCATGGGAAAATGACATTCAATTACGTGAGTCATACAGAACTCCAGCCATCTACAACCAAAACAGATTTACACCCAGACATATAATAATCAAGATACCAGAAATTCAATATAAAAACAGAATATTAAAAGCCATCAGAGAAAAGAAACATTACCTATAAAGGTAAGCCCATCAGGATCACGGCTTCTCGACACAGACCATCAGATCAAGAAGAGCTTGGAGCCAAGTATTCCAAGCCCTGAAAGAAAATAACCTCCAGCCCAGATTGATGTACCCTGCAAAACTGTCACTAGAAATTAATGGAGAAACAAGATGCTTCCATGACAAAGAGGAACTGGACCTCTAATCCAACCCTACAGAGAATACTGAAGGACATTCTAGAAAGAGAGAAAAAAAATACCAGGATTTTAGGAACATTGGCAGAAAGGCCTCAATGAGTGGGGCAGGCAGTAGAATAAAGGAGAAAACTAGACAAACAAAGGCAGAAAAATAGCATAGCAGAAAAGAAGCAAGGAAGGATGGCTAGAATCTCTAACATAGATGGCCTTGATACACTATATTGTTAATAGTGCACCAGTATTTAAAACCCACATTACTCACACTATTCTGCTTAGATGTATTATATTCTGTTCCAGTCATTCTACCTGTACTAGATTTGAGGGCAAAGATAGTAATCCTGAAAATAACAGGATATAGTATGGTAATCATCCTTAATTTCCTATTAACTTAATCTAAAGCTCTGTAAAACCTACACTGTTTTACCATGACTGATCATAATCAAATCTGGCTTGTTAGATCACTGTTTTATATTGATAGATTTTATTCAAAGCTGTTATGATTGATAGTATCATGTCTGAGAGTATAGGCAACTTGCACTTAAGATGACAAGATTCACTAGAATATCCACTCTGGTTTGATTATTACCTGGCTTTGAAGTTTTACACTGTCTACAATGTTTTATTTTTACTAATATTGTTATGTACTGCTATATTCAATTATACTGCTATATTCAATTATGCCTGATGATACAGACAATTCCATTGACGATGATAAGAACAACACAGTAATCATTGTAGGTCACCTTGCACTGTGGTTTTATATGACTTTTTGGTTTCATGTTTTTATAGGAATTTGTTTTGTTTTGTCTTGCTATGTTTTGTTTTTCCCTCTAATACAGAAAGGATAGAAATACATGTAGAGACTCACATGTGGGCAGCTATTTACACTCTCACTGTTCAAATATCTACTTTGTATGCTTTAATTTTGTAACTTGAACAACTATTTCTAAGAGGACAATATGTAATTTATCAACTAATGATTTCTTATTGTTTATCTTTTTTTTTTGGAATTCTGTATTATTTCTACCCTTTGCATGCTTTTGTTTCTCTTTAAATAATAATAAAAAAAGTTTCTACAAAAGAATTCAGTACTCAGGAGAGTCATCAATACAGTTAAAGCCAGGACACTGGATGAGACAGGAGAGAATGACAAACCTTTAGTCTCCAGGGTTTCAACACTGAGGTCAGAGATAAGAGAAAGCAAAACAGGAGACAGAAAACCTGACCAGAGGTAAAAGACAACCAGAGGGGCATGGCAGTCAGGAGCCAATGCAGAAAGAGCATTTCTAACAGCGGTGACCATTTATATCATGTCCTGCTGATAAGTCAGAGAACTGAGTAGTGACAAATGGTGTCACAGCAGATCTCGGCAAGAACAGTTTGGGTATACTGGCGGGGTTTCAAAGAACAGAACAGATAGATTGGAGAGCATAAAGCAGAGGGTTTGGAATCAGGAAGCCTAAGAGTCTTTTCAGATGCTTCACTACACAAGGGAGCAGAAAATAAGGAAATAACAGGGAAGTTGAGTGCTCAAGCTGTAATGTGTTTTAGGACAGAGGGTAAAACTAGTATGCTTGAATATTGATGAGAGTACCCCAGTGGGATAAGTGATAGTTAAGGGACTTGCTATGCTGAGGAGAGAATGACTAAAGAAAAGTCTCTGGTTGATGAGGAAATGGGACCTAATGCGTACACACGGACACTGGCTTTGGCAGAAAAATGAACAGAAAAGTGCTTCCCTCACCAGTTGCCCTAAGTGCATAGTAGACTTGCTGAATATCAGTCCTGTGTTCCTTCCTCTGAGGTTACATCACAATCCATAATTTCTCAGAAGTCCCACTGGCACTAAATGACATATCCTCTGGGTCAGAATTTCTGTGAACGTCCAATACAACTAGTGTGTGACATCTGCATGAAGGGGTGGGGGATAAAAGAGCAGTAAAGAATAAGGCGCCATCTGTACTCCTCCACTGGATTCCACCACTGAAGGATTATCTTCCAAGCACTCACTATATGGCCCAGCAGACAGCAATGAGAAGCCAGATGAAATGCCTGCTATCCGATGCAGAGACAAGCCCAGACAAGGAAAGCCGCAGATCCTGGTTGATATAAGTGCTAGAAGAGACATAAAAGAGAAAGATATGACAGAATGCTATCCTTTTTAGGCTAGAATACGGAGCTGTGACCTAGAGAGCAGTGATCAAGGGAACACAGGCTGAAAGGAAGAGTAGAAAAAAGGTTTTGAGGCAGAAACAAGCTAGGCTGGTTTGAGAAACAGAAAGGGCATGGTGGGAGAATGGGATAGCACTACTAGCAGAGCTGGGTGAGGTAGGCAGCGCCAGTCACTGGGGGCTTCTTGAACCAGGGCAAAGAGATCAGATATTATTCTACATGTAACAGGAAAACACTAAAAAGAATTAAACAGAGAAATGACCTCTTTTGCAAGATGAAGTTTTGCCTTTTCTCTTCATCTTCTATAAAGTACGTTAATATATGACACATCTATGACTTGAGCTGAGAGCTCATAAAGGCCACTACCCATTGGAGCGAACCAATGAAATACTGGGGGCTCCACAGGGCTGCTGTGAGACATGCACAAAATAGATACCAGGAGATGTGTTCAGAGTCCAGAGAGAGAAAGGTGTCCTGCCAACTTGGGTGGCTGTGACA
Organism: Hydrochoerus hydrochaeris; assembly: GCA_004027455.1. Taxonomy (NCBI): domain Eukaryota; kingdom Metazoa; phylum Chordata; class Mammalia; order Rodentia; family Hydrochaeridae; genus Hydrochoerus; species Hydrochoerus hydrochaeris. The sequence continues at coordinate 45,177 of PVLA01001995.1, read as the reverse complement.
GGTCAACAGCAGTGGAATATAGTGAGAGATGGGAACTAAAGACAGAAAGAAGCAGTTGGACCCCGTGAAGGAGTGATTAGAGCAGTAACTTCATCAGATTTCCAGGTAGAATGGGCTCTCCCAGGCCAGTTACTCAAGAGACATCATTCAAACAACCTTACCCTCCTCACCCGCCTCATACATGTGGGCAACCTCTTCCTAAGCCCCTCAGATGCTGAAGAGCAGGCCCAGTGAAGGTCTTCTGTGCGAGGAACCAACTGACTCAAGACTCTTAAAACCCCTATGGGAAGCAGGAAGGGTAGCTTTCCTCACCTTCTAGCTAGAAACACAGTAAACTGACAAGAGATGGAAGGGAAAAGGCACAATTCTCTCTCTCTCTCTTTTTTTAAATCGGTACTAGGGATACATCTCTTTTTTTAAAACTTTCGAGGGTTCTGTTGTTCTCCACTATCACCACTTCCTGTTGTTTTCTCCCTGGCTCCTACAGAGTATTCTCAACATAAGGCAAAAAACTCAGAGGAAATAGCAGCAGCTCTGTAGAAGAGACAGCTTCTTTCTCTTAAAACTGTGCTGGTTCTCTTCAAAGCACCTCAGGACTTGTGCCTTGTTTGCAGCCAGCCGTGAAGAACTGAGGCTGTGCTCATTCCTGGCTGAGAGACTTGAACAACTTCCCTCCGCCACAGATTCAGAGGTTGTTCGGATGACTAAAAATGCAAAGAAGGTCTGATGTATAAAAAAGCATTAATCCACTATCTACTACATAATGAATGTTAATGACCACAGTGTTCACTGACATACTGTTATTATTAGCTCCCTGGGGATTATATGAGGGAAAGGAGAAATCACTGAAGGGTGTTTTACTTAATATTTTCTGATGAAGATGGAGAGATGGAAAAGCAGGCTGGACCTATTCTGTGTCCTGGTCAATGGTAGACACAACTGCACAAAGCTTGATGAACAATTCTGCCAAACAATGGCAGGTGCTAGAAGAAACAAGCTGGAAACATACACCCCCAAGGTTTTCAAATAGAGAGATGCCCAAGTTCTTCCACTTCAAAAAATTAGGAACCCAGGTAAGGGTGACTGGCTTTCCTGGGGCCTGGCGAGTGTTACCATCATCTTCTGCTACTTGTTCCTCTCTCTGTGTGTCCAGCATTCATTCTGCCTCTAGTGCTTCCCCAGCATTAGTGCTGGTTGGAGTGCCATTGTTTTGGCATGGATCTGACTAGAAGCATTATTCTGTAACTTCGATACATCATCCACAGCAATGTCAGCTCTCCTTAAACAGAAGCCATTTACCAATAGGCTGCACAATCTTATGCAATGAAGTACTACTCAGCTATAAAGAATGATCACATTGAGATTTTTATAGGTAAATGGATGCAACTTAAGACCATATTCATAAGTGAAATAAATCAAACTCACATGTGTAAATACTGTATTGTCTCCTTAGTGTAAGAAATGGCAAGAGTACATAAGGTACAAAAAACTCAATAAATACAGTGAAAGGATAAGAATCTGCTTAAAGGGGAAAAAAATATCTCAGAGATAATGAGGGGAAAAAAAGGAAGGGAAAAGAAAAAATATCTAAAATTATATAAACACACTTAGCATAGCTAAGATGATTGTGCTACAAATTCTGTAAGTTCTTGGAACAAAATAGTTAACAATCATAGGATTGGAACAATTGTGTATTTTATTGTATGGTGATCTGAGGAAATCTTGAAAATCATTATGTAAAATAACAACCTTAGTTATGCTCATACCACCTTGTTTTGAAGGCCTATATTGTCAGTGTTTTGGGCTCTTTGCTATTGTTATGTATTTGTCTTTTTTGTTTCATGTTTTTCTAGGAATTTGTTTGTTTTGTTTTTCTCTCTAATACAGAAAAGATAGGTATACATGTAGAGACTCATACATGCATAGAACTTCTCCTAAACAGTTTATGAGAATCGATTATATGATGCATGATGAAATGAAATCTACTCTGAAGAAAAAGAGACACCAAAGTACCCAGTGCTGATTCCGTAGTGTCATGCTGTGAAATCCAGCAATACTGTTATTCTTTGTTCAGAGTGATTTTAGTCTGTTTTGTATTGTTTAATTTCAACATACATAAGGGTATGAACAGCTATTTTGAAGAGAATGAGAGACATTGTGGCAGACATTGTTGATTTCCCTACAGTCTGGTTTTGATGGCCTAAAATGCCTTCATCATCCTGTTTTGATCAGTTTAATACTATTTTGTTTTGTATGAATTCATTGTGTGTGAAGATGTGGACAACTATTTAGAAGAAAACAAGAGACAATATGATAAACAGTAAAGATCTACTGTTGCCTTGCTTTGAAATCTGTGCCTCTCACATTGTTTTCTTCTGATCTGTTTTGTTATGTTTAATTTTACCCTCTTTAAAATAAAATTTAAAAAATAGGCTGCACAAGCCAGATTCTATGTATTCAAATGAATTGAGTTTGCCCTATCCTATCTTTAACTCATTCTCCTACCTTCCATGTTAAAATTTACTAAAAGGTATAAGGAGCTAGTTAATAAATACACCTAATTGTACATTCTCATGAAAATTAAGTTCAAAGATAAGGAATGTCTTTGGGCTGCCATTTAGATTCCCATTCAGTCTGTTGTCACCTCTGTACACTTTTCTGATGACTTTGAACCTTTAGACAAGGAAAGTGCTGATAATGATGACTAATGTTTTTCACAAGATAAACAAAGTATAGTAATACTCTGCAATTGCACTTTTAAGAGAATGTATATGTTCAGGGTGCTAAATTTTCTATACATTCACTTTCCAACACACATATGCAAATAATTTAAGAGCAGAGGTAGATAAGGAACATTACAAGCAAGTTTCTCAGTTACTAAGAGAACTAAGATACAGGAAAACAAATTCATTGCGTGAGCCTTTACGTATTAGGACCACAATATTCCAGAGCATGTTGTTAATACATATCAAAATACCATATGAATTATACATCCTTTCACCCAAGAATTTCACAAAGATTTACCATATAGAGGTAATTACATATAGAAAACTAAACAAAACAATATATGAGCGAGAAGTGATTACACATGTTATGATCCATCTACATAATGAGGCAGCCAGGAAAAATATGATCAGGAAACATATGATCACTGAAATAAAATGGCATCCTCAATACAGAATTCAGTGAGAAAAGCAGCAGGTTACAAAACAGCATGGAGGGATCTTTCCATTTATGTAAAACAGATACCTGAGCAAACACGTATGTATACAGTCTCTAGAGAACATTCACCAACCGGGTCATGGTGTCCATCTCTGGGGAGTGAAGTTCTAGACAGCTTGGACTTTTTCCTTGCATGTTCCCATCTCATTCAATTCCTTACAATGACCATGCATTTTTTTTCCCCCACAAACCAACAAAATCATACATATTTTAAAGCTCCAGAAAGGAAATGGGCATAGAGCATATTCTTGGAAAGCCAAATTTGAAGTAAATACGTGCATTTTGACTTGTTCCTTTTACTAAAGGTGAACACTATAACTTCTGAGATATGTTTTCTGAGATAAACATGTATTTACTACAAAAATTAAAGAAAAAAAATTTACAATGAAAATTTTTTTTTCTAGCGTTGGAGATTGAATCCAAGACTCTGCACATGCTAAGCAAGTATCATTTTCTACCAATGAACTACATCCTCAGCCCTAAGAAAAAATTTTAATCAAAATATGTAGTCATGTGAGTGCCTTCTCTTTACACACTTTCCCAGTGTCTTCACACATAACACTTCTCCCAGTGTTCACCGACCTGAGGGAGATGTGAATGACAGAAAAGTCACCATTTTAGAATGAAGGAACTGATTTAGAGAATACCTGCCTAATTACCTGCCTAACACTAAGACCCGAGCTAGTTTTCCTGATCCCAATCCAATATTGTCCAAGTGTTGAATAGGATCAGTGTTCACGCTGCTACAAACCAGACAGAAACTTAGAGTTGTCTTCTATGGTTTTGGAAGATTTTGCAAGTTATTCAGAATAAGTAACGATTAGTGCATTATTTCTTGATTTACCCAAACTGACATAACTTGTTTTCTCTTCTTTGTGTATAATTACATCCACTTTAAACATAAACAAAAAGCAAAACTTAACATTTTGGGGGGCGGGGTTCAGTGTTATTTCCCTTATTTTAAAACAAAGTAGCCTGTAGGAACCTGTTCACAAAAGTATCAACAGTTTACCAAAAAAGAAAAAGAACATAAAAGGTGGCCTTGTGAGATGAGGTTTTGCTGTTTACCCAAGACACCTAAGTTATTATTAAAAACACACGTAGCAATCAATGGCAGCTTTTAGTAGCATGAGAATAAAAATCCTAGCAAACTTCTTATAAAAAGTAAAGGCATTTAGTATGTTAGTCCTAAAAATTCTATCAATGGTAAAGATAAGTGTTTTTCACAATTAAAGAAACAAAAAGCCTAAATACTCATGCTGTCTTCCATGATCTCTGCAAGACCATAGGCCCCCAGGCTCAGAACCCTTAGTCTACACAATTTAGGAAGCCATACTCTATGAAAAATAACAAAAAGTAAATTTCCTACAAGGAGACCTGTTTAAGCCTGAGAAAGCCACAGTGAATAAGGAGCCAACAACTTTTGTGAGACAGCAGGCTGTCAAAGAATATTTTAAGACTCAGCCACATTAGTCATTCAGAATTTCCAAACCAATAAAAAATATTCTAAAAGAAACAAATTACATTTTTGAAATAAAGGGAGATGGCATAACTTGCACAAATTTTCAGAGCTATATATTTCATATATTAAACACTCACTGACTTTAAATGAAAATAACTAAATAACTGCAATAACATCATACAATGGTATTTCCACAGCTCTAGTGCAAACTGAATAATTGATGCTGTCCAAATCCCAGAAAGGGAAATACAAACCACCCTTCCATTCTAAAAGGATGAAGTCTTTATTTCAAATAATTCTCTCAAACTCCTGTAATTATTAACCCAGCTAAATATATAACCAGATATGACAAGACTCAAATTTCACAAGTACAATCTAGAAAACTAGATGTCAGGACTGAAACAAAAAAACAAACTGGAAATATGTAGGCAAGTACCACAATCCTGTTAGCAGGTATGAGAAAGTAGCCAAACACCTGTGGCTACTTAGACTGCCCTGGCTAACCAGCCTGTTCTCCCGCTGAGATTTCCAACCCTCCTCCTCTGAACAACAGAACAGAGCTTATTTCAGAGCCCACAGAGTTCACACTGCATAAAAACAAAGCTTTAATTTCTGCTCTTGACCAGAAAGATAATACTTTCCTGTTTCAACACCACACATCAGATTTACACCTTTATCTAAAAACCTCATGTCAAACATTCAGTTACATATGGTGTTGCAGCAATAAAACCACAGCCCAATCCGGATCCCCCATTGCAGTAAGAGTTCACAAATGAATAACACCCACTGTCAGGCTATGAATTTAACATGCACTGCTCTGTTTAATTCTTATAATAATTGCATGAAGTGGGCACAAAGAATGAAGATGGGGAGCAGGGAGGAACCCCTCTGACATCACACTTTGTGTCTTAACAGGAACAGTTTTTTCCATATTTAAATAAATTAGGGAAAGATAAGTTAGTTAACATGTTTTATGAAATTTCTGGAGCCTTTAAAACAAAAAAGAAAAAGGCATAGGGGGAAGAGGTCAGACGTTCTGGGATCATTTCTCTGATTTAAAGCTAGCTAATAGATAAACAGCACTGACCTAATAAATAATGGAAACCAGGCAGATCTAGGAAGAAGGAAAACTGTGAGCAGTGTGTCTTGCTAATGGTCCAAATGAAGGCAACCCAAGTGGGCACAAGAAGCCACTTTGGGGAACTCTGGAACCCTTGTGTACTCAAAAGACAGACCCAAAAGCCAAGGCCATGCTCAGGGGTAGGAAGCCAGCAACTTGAGACACCGCATAAAGCAAGAAGTGGCCAGAGAAAGTAAAAGCAAATAATTCAAATGGCAAATGGAAAAAATATGTCAACTAAAGGCAGGATGTGCAGAGAAGGAAAAGGCCTCTTCTAAGCTCCAAGCCCCCAAAACATGAGGAGGGTGAAAGCAGAGATGAGAAAGAAGTCCGACACCTTAAGACCTCCAAATCCTCAGTTAATAGAATCAAAACCAGATTTGTGTTTCTCCCAAACTCAAGATTCCTCACACTACTCTATGTGGCTGTCTGATTTCCTAGTCATCCCTCTTCCTCCTCGTGTGATTTGAGATGTATTCTTCCCAAGCCACTTTCAAAGAGAGTGTACCAAAAACTTTGCAAAGGAAAGAATAAAAGACTTTGTTTTCAGCTGATGTACTCACTGACAAGACTGTTCTTATTATCCCTTCCAGTTTGGCTTAGAAAAGTTTTGTGCAATGCCTTCCTTTCTTTTCATGTGAATGAAATGATTTTGAGCAAATTTAGTGTTACTTGCTGTTAGTACTATTAATTTTTTCTTCCTTACATATTATCTCCTGAAAAAAATCTACCCTTAACAGTTGTGCACAATGTTTTAGAACTGTGATTCTCAACCAGAAGCAACTGTGTGTCACTTAGGGGCATCTGGTAATGTCTGTAGACTGTCTGTTGTCACAGTTGGAGAAAGGTGTTGGGACACCTAGAAGGTAGAGGCCAGGGAGGCTGCTCAGTGTACTGCAATGACCAGGAAAGACCAGAAACAGGAATTATCAGCTCAGAATGTCAACAATGCTAAGATCAAAAGACCCTGTTTCAGGGGATGGTATAAGGTAAGTTAGAATTGTTTAAGGGAGTGGGCGTCTTCACAATATAAAATATCGAAATATTCTTTCACAACTGTTACTGTGTTGAACAAACACAGAACTGAAGTGCACACTATGTCTTACAATTTCAGAACTACTTATACCATCGGAGAGAGCAAAGGGACAACTGGACAGGAAGCTGCAAGTTACACGGGCCCAATGTCATCTCACAGGACTGGTAGTTTATTTTTTTTATTTTCCCAAATCCATTTTATTTCAAGGAGAAAAAGAAGAAAACAAAAAACTAAAACAAAATTTCAAAACATGCTAAACAAGGGGCAATCATGGTACATACACTGCTCATTGTCATCCCCAATCATTCACCCAGACAACGAGACATCTGCATCCAATTGTCTGAACAGCACTAGCACAAATCTTTCTCTTCAGTGAACTCAAGTAGTATAACTATCTTAACTATTTTTTATATACACACATATATATATATATATATATATATATAAATATATATATATATATATATGTTATTTCAGCTTCTCACACTGAGACAAAACAATGTTTACACATGTGTGTCCTATTTATTTCACTAATGAGTATGGTCTCACGTTACATCCATTTACCTATAAAGGTCTCCAGGACTGGTAGTTTAATAAACTATAGTGGCAAATATGCTCTGTAGCTCAGAAGCAGGGAGGACAGATCTGATTCCATTCTGTAAGCCTTTCCTAACTGAATCAGAACACAATTTTATCTTCTGGCACTCTGCCAAATGACAACTAGAAAGTAAAATAATGTTTTACCAAGAAACATCAATCCCAGTCATTAACAAAAAATTCTTTTCTGGTTTTGTCCTAACTCACATTCTCGGAAAAACAAAAATCCCTTGATTGAAACTACAATCCAGCTAAATAAAATTAGGACTCCTATTTTGGTTCATTCCTCCCTCAAAACAAGAACAAAAAACTCTGTGAATTATTTGCATCACTTTTTGTTTTCACTTACTAGGAGTGAAGAGTGGGAAAGTTTTGATTCAAAAACTTCCCCAAAATAATGAAATACATCCAGAAGCAGTAAAAACAGTTACCAGAAACATCTCTTAGGTTGTACAGCAGAAATTAAAATTTAATGCAAAGAACCTTAGCAAAGGAATGTCATCCTTTAAGCAAAGTTATTCTTCAACTCCCAACGTTGGTTGGTACTGAAGACACACACCACCTAGTGCTGACCCTTGGATGCCAAAGCACCATGGGATGAAGCTGATCACTGAGCCCCTGCAAGGTGAACACGGGTAGATAGATGTAGGCGTAGATAGCAGGGTGGGCTCATGGGTGTCAGAGGTGAGCAGTCTGCGCCTGTCCCATCCTAACTCCGACCCCAAGGGCCTTTCTAGCTTGATTCTATCATTCTGGGTACCTCCAGCAGGTTGGTAGTAGAAGTCCATTCCAGGAATAACATCGGTGGATCGACCTCAGTCCTAGATGGAGCTCAGTCTATTCAAACTCAACGTTAAAAGGAGGCTTTTAAAAATCCTTAGGTAACTGCACTCTCTCCTACAAAGTATAAGTAGGGAGCATTCTAGGACTCGCCTGCCCCAGGTCTCAGGATTCAGACCCGGCTGTACAAGTACTCCAGACCATTAGGCGAGCTAAGTGGCTCAACGTCAGCCGTGATGAAGCACGCTTGTAATCCTAGCACTTGGGAGGTTGAGGCAGGAGGATCACTGCGAGTTCGAGGCCAGCCTGGGCTACACAAAGGCCCTAGACCATAAAGCAAGGCTCTGTCTGAAAAACAAAATATTTAAATGAAATGGTTCAAGCGGCAGGGACGTGCACGTACGGGCAGACGTGGGGACAAATGCACACCCTCAAAGTGCAGACTAGGTCACAGCGCCCCAAGAGACAGGTCAAACCCCAGCCACGCTCCCTGCGCCCCCTACTGAAGTCGCGCTCTTCAACTCACCTCTTCTAGAAAGCGGGTCAGATCGTACACCTTGTGGCGCAGGATCACCCAGGTGCTTTTGCTATCTTTGTGCTTCTGAATCTCTTCCAAGGTGTAGTACTTTACAGCCTGCTCCTCCTGCCCGGCCATCTCGGTATGCAGCGAACCACCCCAAGTCCAGAACACACAGCAGCGTAGGGTGCCCCAAAGCGTTTGTCCCAGCCACCTCCACCCGGGACATTCCCTGTGCGTCCTGGCCCGGCGCCCAGGACTTGGAGGAGGCGCAAAGGGGGCGCGGACGAGGCACGGCCTCTGAAGATTGGCCAGTATTCTAGTCACTCAAGAGGCCCCGCCCTCGGCCGAGCCCCTCCTCCAGTCCAAGCGCACCCCCGCCCAGTGCGCGGATGTTGATTGGCTGTGAGAGCTGCGTTTCGCCATCACCTTGCTGCTAGAGCGTGAAAGGCAAGAGTTTCATGGAGACTGCGCAGCAAAAGGTGGAGAGATTCTTGGACTCGTGTAGGTTCTGGGCTCTGGTAGTGGGCTGGGACAGACGCTTAGACCCTTGCTATGCGAAGTGAGATGGACGATGAGGTAGGGTTGGGGCTTTTGAAAACTCCATCCTTGTGATCACAACCATGGCAGCACAGGAGTGTTTCCTAAGGAAATCGTATCAACTATAATTCTCTAATACCAGTTAGCTTTAGTTCGTATGTAACACGTAAATGTTTTGTTTCACATCAAACAACAAAAATATAATACTGCAGTAATTTCCAAGAAAGTCAGAAAGTTTTTTTTAACTCTTAAATTTGAAATAATTGTAAATACATAGGAAGTTGTAACATACAGAGATGTTCTGCATACCTTTAACTCATTGCCCTTCGATGGCTACATGTTAATGTAACTGTAATGCAGTATCAAAACCAGGAAATGAATGTTGGCACAGTAGGTATGTGTATTCTTCTATTATGTTTTAAAACTTGGGTAACCTTCATCACAATCAATATACAGAAAATGTTTCATCACTACCACGAACAAGCTAGAAGTATCTTGTTTGGGCATTTTCACTTCCTTTCCAGTGTGATCCCTAACCCCTGCCAACCAGGTAAATGCTTCCCTTCTGTGTAATATTGGCATTTCAATATGTTATATAAATGGAATTATATAAATATACATGAATTATACATATGTAAATGTATTAGTTAAGGTTTACAAGAGGAATACATTTAATATTAAAGTATATGTTGTGCTTTGGGCTTTAGCTGAGTTGGTTAAGGTCCCACCCTGGTAAACATGAGGTTGTGAGTTCCATCCCAGGTGCTGGAGAAAAAATAAAAAATAAAGTATATGTTATGTGTGCTTATATACAGGATTCACCAAGAAGGCTTACAATGGCTGCCTGTGTGGACAGGGATGAGAGAATGCAAAATTGGCACCTGCAAGGAGCCAGGCAAAAGTGGAACCCTGGAGTTCACTGCAGACTCTAACACGAGTCCTTGTCAGAAGGGCTAAGGGCTTGCATTGGGAGGAACTGTAGATGAGTGTCCAGAGGCAGTAAAGAAAGCAAAGAGAAGACCTCCTTTTCCATTCCCTTTTTATTCTGTCAACCAGGCTATAAGCCTGGTTGGTGGTTGCCACCCATGCCAAGAGTCAATCTAGTTTCCTATTTGTGGCTTACATGTCTGCATCCATAGGTACACCCAGAACTGTGCTCCATTAATCCACTAGGCATTCTTAATCAATTCTTGTTGACTTTTCAAGTTTGTTTATATCTAGATGTCTCCCAAAGCCTTATGTACTCATAGTTGGGACTTTTGGGAGGAGATTGGATTATGGGGGCAGGATGGATTAGTACACTGATGAGATTATACCTAAATGTGACATTGGGAGGAGAAACCTGGCTGAGGAAGTGGCCCACTGGGCCCATGTCTTGGAAGGATACAGCATCTCTTCCCCTTCCCCCCTAATCTCTATCTGGTTACATGCAATGAACTGTTTCTTTACTATCATGCTCTACTGCCATGGAGCCAGCCAGATATAGACTGAAACTTTTACAAACTGTGAGCTAAAATAAGCCTCTCCTCCTTTAATTTGTGGGTGTAGCTATTTTTGCTTCAGCAAAATAATGTATTATAGGGTTGTAATTTATTATAGGGTTGATATAAAGTATTCATATCACAGATTGTCAGTACTCTCCACATTATCAGAAGGTGAAATCACAATAGCTTCAAGTCTCATCAAATTAGCCAACTCCAATTTGATTGTATAAAGGATTTACTAAGAAGACTTACAGTGCCCACCTGTGGAATTAGAGTAGAAAAATGCAAAACGTCTGCCTGCATGCTGGACAGCCACAGGGCAACTCAAAGTCAAAAGTCTAGAGCTCACAGCAGAGTCCTGTGCAAGTCCATGTTGGAAAGTCAAAGAATTTGCACTGGAAGACTGAAGACTGTCCTGCAAGACTGAAAGAACTGGAGACGAATATCCAAAGGCAATGATAACTAAAGATCCTCCAAAGAAATGAAAGGGATACTTCCTCCTTTCCCTTTTTATTCTGTCTAAGCTACAAACCATGTCACCCGCATCAAGGGTGGGTCTGTCCTCAGTTTGCAGTCTATATGTCAGCCATCTATTGATATACCCAAATTGACATGTCACAGTTAATGATCACAATAACCTTCTGAGATTGGTTTTTTCACCCACTTCAATGCCCTTGAGACCCATTCAAGTTGTTGTGTATATCAATAGTCTATTCCTTTTGAATACTGAGTTTTACTGAATGGTATGGAAGTTCTGTATCATAGCTTATTTTAATCATTCACTTGTTGAGGAATATTTCCATTATTTTCATTTTTTGATTACTATAACAATGTTGCTGTGAACAATCATACAGCTTTATATGAACATAACTTTTTTTAATACAATAAATTCCAAGAATATGGCTGTGGAGAAATGCAACTAAGTATATATCTAATTTTTAGAAACTCCCAATCTTCCACAATATAGCATTTTATGTACCTACTAGCAATCCATGAGAGATCTCATTTTTGCATATCTTTACCAACATTTGGTATTGTCATTCTTTTTATATTAATTTTTTTCTTGTTTATTTGAGACAGTCTCACTATGTAGTTCAGGCTGGTCTTGATTTCACTGTGTAGTTCAGACTGGCCTTGAACTCATGGTAATTCCTCCTGCCTCAGCCTCCTGAGTACTGGGATTACAGGCATGCACCATCACAGCCAGAATTACATGTTCTAATAGTGTATAGAATTGTGGTCCTTATTTGGACCATCTTGATATATGCTTATCTGCCACTTGCTTATTTTTCTTAGTGAAATATCTCTTTAGGTCTATTGCCCTTTCTGAAATTGAGCTTTTTGTCAGGGACCGGGCCAAGATCCCCAACTGCCTACATGAGGGGTATAGCAAAAGGATGAAATAAGGGACAGGTAAATTTAGTAAATCATGACAGGAGCTGGAATGTCAAAGCCTCAAGATGGGCAAAGACAAAGACACTCTGAGCTAGCCATTGGGTGCACACATAGCAGGAGGGGGTGTTGGATGGCTCTGAGGGAGGCAGTGATCTTAATGCAGATGAGGATGTTAACGGTGGTGAAGATCAGTTCAGATGAGGACCGTGAAATGTGCAAGGCATTCTTACAATAGCAGGTGGAAAGAGGTAGCAGGTAAATAAGGAGTTTGTCCTTTTCCCCCAAGTGAAAACTTTTTTTGTTACTACTCCATTCTCAAGGAACCAGGACGTTTTCAGCTGTTGTAATCTTGCCCTAGAGAATCACAGCATCACAGGACCATTTGTGACCTGCAGCACATGGAGTTATGTTTCCACATACCGCAGCTGGCTGGCAGGTCAAGATGTTAGGCCTCAGACAAGCCCTAGCCACAATTTAGTTATGAAATGGTTTTTCCCAAAAAATTACATACAATAGTTTTGGACAGCTTTTTTTATGTTGAGGTTTTTGAGACTTTGCTTTATGCATATACTAGATATAAGCACATAGTCAGATATGTGGTTTGGAAACATTTTCTCCAGATTCCTCACTGTATTATTAGCCTTTCTCAAAGCCTCATTTTTAAATTTGAAAAGGTACCATTTATCATTTTTTTCTTTTATTGATTGTGCTTTTGGTGTTACATCTAAGAACTCTACTCAGCCTTTCTATCCCTTATATCTTATCCAGGATATATAGGGTGGTTGGTTAGCACTCACATACTTAATCCTAGCATTGCACCAGGAATCAGTTCAAGTGTGACACACTCAACCCAGCTATCTCTGAAGAATCTCCACCTATGACCACATGAGGCTTTGGGGGCATATCAAAACACAAGCCATAACATTCCACCCCTGGCCCCCAAAGACTCATGGTATCTGTTTAAGCAAAATGCATTTAGCCCATCTCCAAGAGTTATCAAAGTCCTAAAAGTTTCAGTATTGCTGAAAAGTCTAAGTTGAAAGTTTCATCTGAAATTTAAGGCAAATTCTTAGCTGCAAGTCCTTGTACAAATGAAAGTTAAACATTTCCAACATTCAATGGCACAAGATAAACATTTCCATTCTAAAACTTACAAACCAGAAGATAGTAAGGAATGAGAACTAAAGACCAAAATCTAGCAAGGCAAATGTAAAATTGCACAGTTCCATTTCCAGCATTCCTGACAATCTGTGTCAAGTTTTGAACTTCAAAGGGTTTGGGTGGCTCTACCCCTACGGCATTTCAGGTGGTTGTAGCTCCCATGGTTTCTTTCTTTGGCTGGTTTTGCTGAGTCCTTTCAGCTTTACTATAGTGACACATGTTCCTGTCTTCTCCAACTTTCTGGGTTCTCCACTGAACCTTTGGCTTCATACTTAGAGCTTCACATACTGGCCTCTCAGAGACACCCCACCTAGCCTCCCAGGCATTCTTCTGAAATCTGAATGGAAGCCTTACTGACCCTACTTTCTGCATGCACATAAAACCAGCACCATGTAATACACCAAGTTCTGCTACCAACTAGTTACCAGTAGCTAGTTACCAGTAGGGGTCCAGTTCCTATGAGCCAAATCCCAAGAAACAACTTCCCTAGGCAATTCTGGAACATGGTGCCCTGGGGCTCTCTTCTCAAAGCAAAGTCATTTTTGGAATTTTGAGGCTGCAAAGGGTGGAGTCCTGCTATATCTTGTGATGCCCTCAGCACATCTTTTCTATTCTGTTTTTTCTCCTCAATCAAGATCTCCTCTGCTATATCTTTGTAGTTCACAGCATTCCTGGAGATTCCTTTCTGATCAAACTCAAAATATTTTAAGTCATCCTTTGGGGCTCTTTGCTCTTGATTTTCAATAGAAATCTGCCTAAAAGCCTCCAACAGTGGCCATGCCACAACCTCGACATTAGAATTTCTTCTACTAGTTAATTAGTCCACTACCCTTAATTTCAGTGTCAGGCAAAGTGGTTAAAAGCAAAACTTTGAGCTTCACATGGTGGTGCACATCTATAATCCCAGCATTTGAGAAGGTGAGGCAGGAAGACAGTCAGCTCTAAGCCAGACTGGACTACATAGTGAAACCCTGCCTAAAACAAACAGACAAAAAACCAAAAAATTGCTTTTATGCCAGCAGCCTAAATCCAAATCATGGTTTATCAGATTCATGGTAATGACATAATAAGTATTCTAAATTACTTCCTTGCTAAATTTTTAACACAGGGTATGGCACATAGAAAGCAATCAAGACATTCTAGCTAACATAATTATTGTTACTATTTTTTTTTGTACCGGAGATCGAACTTGTGACCTCATGCTTGCCAGGCAGATGCTTACTCTGCTGAGCTAAATCCCTGACCCAACACTATCATTATTACTCAACAAAATTTCCTTGTTCTGAAACACAAATTTGAGGAAGCATCTATGTGGCAAGTACTCCACTGTAAATTAAATCCATTTTAAAGTACCTCATTGTAAAGTAAAATAAATCTAGGCAAACTTAGAGAAAAACAAATCTGAGAGTAAAGGAACACAGTTACAAATTCCTCCTGACTTCCCCTAGAGCAAAGAAAATTTTATGAGCATTTCAAAAATCAATTTTTCCCAAAGTTTTTCAGATAGAAATATACCATAAGAAGTATTATATCTTCTCTTTATTACAAGACAAAAATAACCACTGTTACAATTTTCTATTTCTTTGCTAATTTCTTCTATCACTCCAGAACAAGACTCAGTTGAATAACTCTTTCCTGCCTATGGAGAAGTAGTTACACCAACCATAGAAAGCTAGTTCTCTTGCCAGGCATGCCTTTAATCCCAGCGCTCAGGAGGTTGAAGCAGGAGAATTACACCAGAGGCCAATCTGGTATACATAGTTCAAGATCAGCCTGGACTACACAGTGTGACCCTGTCTCAAAAAAGTCAAAAAAAAAAAAAAGCTGGTTCTCCTGCCATATGAACCTTTTAGCAAAAACAGATTCCAGTTCAAATATCTACAGATAATTTTTTATATTCATGTCTTTTAAAAGTCTTGTTGGTATAGGTTAACTTTTCCCTTCCAGAAATACCTCATAGCTAGAATATATACCATATTCAGTTGATTTCTAGATAATTCATTAACTATTAATAGTAATTCCAGTTTTTTAAATTCAAATTCATTTAAAAATAAGCCATCAATGAATTGTTGTTTTTATTCTGTGTATATTTAGAAAACTAGTGTATCTGTTGAGATACTGACCAAATGAGTAGAAGGAAATGAGTAGGTAGTATCTGACCACAAAGCTGATATAATTGTCTTAAATTTATTGCTGACATACTGCAAAATCCCTCAGAAACTTCAGACAATACTTTCATTATATAGAGAGCATTTTATTGTGAATACATTTCATTCTGTAGGCACATCATGAAGGAGGAGTAATTACATAAGCTTAGTAAATGATTATAGAACATACTTAAAATAGTTAATTTATTGTCTTAATCCTTTGCTGTCTATAACACAATAGAACAAGAATAAAATGCGAGAGATAAAAAAAATACTGATGTCCTATTTAGTTTTGTAAAGTGTTCATGGTTCTACACTTCATCTTAGCGAAAAGGTCAAGAAGCAAAATATTTATGGTTCTAGACAGTCATATAAAATACAGTTAGTTGATGGTGTCACCATCATCAAGTCATCCAAGAAGTTTGGGAATCACTTTGGTCATCCTCAAAACCAAGTCCATCATGACAAGAGCAGAGAGGAGAGGGCAGGGGTCCCTCACCAGCATGCTTCAGAGGAAATGTGGCCAACAGGGAAGGGGGCTGGGACCTGCACTGTAACCTGTGTGGAGGAAGCCAGGACCATGACAGGAGAGAGAGGCAGGAGGAGGCCCCCAGCCCAGAACCCTGAGAGCCCTGATCCAGGAGAAGAAAAAACAAGGGAGACTGAGGGTGGCAAACATGCAACAGCAGACATGGCTTCAATGGACATTTAGAGATATCTTTGGAACCTTGTAGATGAGCTCAAAACTCAAATATTAAATCAGGTAAAGCAAAATATAAGTAGAGTAATAAAAGAAATGCTCTCAGGAAGCATCTCTCAGGAAGATACAGACGGAAGAAGGGAGGAACACAAAAAAAGAAAAGAAACATTCGATAAAGAATATAAAGAAAATATAGAATACATGAAGCAGATTCAAAGAGACTACCAGGAAATTAAAAACGCCATTGAAAGCTGGCAAAACACCTTAAAAGAAACTAAGGATAGACTATCAAAACTTGAAGACTAGTTTGCAATGTGTGATCATGAAAGGAAAGTTCTCTTAAAAATAACAAGGAAACAGGCAGTAACAATACAAAGGCTAGAAGATGACAAGAGAATCTACAATTTAAGAGTAAGAAATGTGAACGAAGAAGCAGGAATACATACAGGCAAATTACAAAGGCTATTCACAGAAATAATTAAGGAAAACTTCCCAAGCATGGGAAAAGAAAATGACATTTGGTTATATGAGGCATACAGAACTCTAGCCATCTACAACCAAAACAGAGCTACACCCAGACATATAATAATCAAGATACCAGAAATTCAATATAAAAACAGAATATTAAAAGCTGTCTGAGAAAAGGAACAGATTACCTGTAAAGGTAAATGCATCAGAATCACAGCTGATTTCTCAACACAGACCATCAGATCAAGAAGAGCTTGGAGCGAAATATTCCAAGCCCTGGAAGAAAATAACCTCCAGCCCAGATTGATGTACGCTGTAAAACTGTCACTAGAAATTAATGGAGAAACAAGATGCTTCCATGACAAAGAGGAACTGGAGGAGTTTGTGACCACCAATCCAACCCTACAGAAAATACTGAAGGACATTCCAGAGAGAGAGAAAAAAAATACCAGGATTTTAGGAACAGTGGCAGAAAGGCCTCAATGAGTGGGGCAGGCAGTAGAATGAAGGAGAAAACTAGACAAACAGGCAGAAAAATAGCATAGCAGAAATGAGGCAGAGAAGGATGGCTAGAATCTCTAACATAGATGGCCTTGATATGTTACACTATATTGTTACTATATGTTACAGTATGATACACTATATTGTTAATAGTGCACCGGGATTTAAAACCCACATTACTCACACCACTCTGCTTAGATGTATTATATTCTGCTCCAGTCATTCTACCTGTACTAGATTTGAGGGCACAGACAGTTATCACAAAAATAACAGGATATAGTATGGTAATCCTCCTTAATTTCCTATTGACTTAATCTAAAGCTCTGTATAACCTACACTGTTTTACCATGACTGATCATAATCGAATGTGGTTTGTTAGAACACTGTTTTGCATTGATAGATTTTATTCAAAGCTGTTATGATTGATAGTATCATGTCTGAGAGTATAGGCAACTGCACTGAAGATGACAAGATTCACTAGAATATCCACTCTGGTTTGATTATTACCTGGCTTTGAAGTTTTATACTGTCTGCAATGTTTTATTTTTACTAATATTGCTATGTACTGCTATATTCAATTATACTGCTATTTTCAATTATGCCTGATATAGACAATTCTATTGAAGATAATAAGAAACAACACAGCAATCATTGTAGATCACCTTATACTATGTTTTTATAAGACTTTGGTTTCATGTTTTTATAGGAATTTGTTTTGTTTTGTCTTGCTAAGTTTTGTTTTTCCCTCTAATACAGAAAGGATAGAAATATATGTAGGGTTCATGTATGCATAGCTGTTTACACTCTCGCTGCTTGAATATCTACTTTGTATGCTTTAATTTTATAACTTGAACAACTATTTCTAAGATGACAATATGTAATTTATCAATTAGTGATTTCTTATTGTATATCTTTTTTTTGAAATTCTACCCTTTACATGCTTTTGTTCCTCTTTAAATAAAAAAAATTTTTAAAAAAGTAAAAGGAGGAACAGAAAGTGCTCTAAAGGATATAACTGCATTTATGTTTAAGTGTGTAGGATTGATAATAACATTTTGCTAAGTTGTTATTGAATCATTGAAGTTCTTTGCACCCTCAGTGTTTGAATGTCCACCCTATATGCTTTAACTTTGTAACTTGAACAACTATGTCTAAGAAGACAATATGTAATTTATCAACTAGTAATTTCTTACTGTTTTTTTTCTGAAATTCTGTATTGTTTCTACCTCTTTTTCTGTTTTGCTTTTTTTCCTCTTAAAATAAAATTTAAAAAAAAATCAAGTCCATCACCAGGCTTTACAGATTCTATCTGCTACACATCTCTAATCAGTAGTATTCTCTTTATTTCTACTCTAGTTGCTATAGATTTGCCTTCTGTGATTATTTGCCCAACTTGCTTTTGAAACTTCCTAATAAATTCTTTTCAACACTAGCCTTGAACTCCTCAGATCCATCCTCTATAGAAGACTGGGCCCAAAATTAAAATGTAATCACATCACTACTTGCTTATGACCTTCCAATGTTTCCTAACAGCCAGAGTTCACACTCCTTAAAGCAGCATGCAAGATCATCCAAAATCTGGTATCTCCTGTCTCTCTAACTCAGGCTTTGTCTTTTACCTAAGATCCTAGATCAACAATAGTGCATAACTGTTAGTCCTTCATATGGCACACTTGCCTTTCCTTATCCTTTTTTCCCCCTAAAGTACTCTCTTTATCTCTTTTCTCCCATTTCTTTTGCTCTGGCTGAAGTCTCAGGACATGTTATGACTCAGTCTAGCAGTTACCTTTTGTATAAGGTACGTGATGACCACGCTCTTCTCTCTCATTGGCACTCCTCTCAGTTCTCCCTTGATTCTTTGATTATATTCTAATCACAAATATTTGTCACATTTCTGTCTACATGACTGTCTCTCTCATTGGACCTTGAGTTCTCTGAGGGCCACCATGGTTATGTTGGATCCTCAGCACTGAGCACAGTACCTGGCACATTTATTTTGTTAAAATAAGTAAGAGTATAAGTGTGCTATAGAAAATAGACCTCGAATGCTTAGAAAATAATTATAATACTATAATATGTAGATTAATTCATTTATTTGTCACTAGTAAAAATACTAGCCATAGTTTTATATTTTTTTACAGGGTTTCTACTAAGAAAAACATTTATTTATTTTCCACTCTAGGGAACAGTTGGAAATAAGGCTAAATGCAGTAATGGCCTGAAAATACAGAGTCTGAAAAGAAAAAAAAAAAACTTATGAGATTGAAAAGTAGCAAGTCTCTGACTTAATAAAAATTTCTTCACATTCCTTCCATCTGTATGGTTCCTTCCTATCACTGTGAGGTTGTGTGGGCAGCATCCCAGGATTTAGTATGAGGATTTCTTTTCTTTATTTATGTACTTTTTTTAGACTGTTCACATTATAATGCTCATTATTAAATGCAGACCTTTCTCACTACTGTCCTGTACACTGCCCTACCATTTTGTTTTATTTTTTGTTTCAATTTGGTTCAGTTTGGTTTTGAGATTGGGGCTTGCTATGTAGTTCAGGCTGGCCTTGAACTCACTATGTAGCCCAGGCTGACCTCAAACTCAGCGATCCTTCTGCTTCAGTCTTCAGTGTTGGGATTACAAGTGCCACCACTCCAGAGTTGCCCTGTTCTTCTTCCTCATTTCTCAATGTCAAAATGTCAAAAACCAACATGAATTCCTTTTGATTTTCATATCCAAACTTGCTCCTCTCACAGTCTTGCCCTTTTTAGTTAACGAAAACCCCCTTCCCCCAACATTGTCGTATGAAAACCTTGGAGTTATGCTTGATTCCTTTTTCAGACCTCATGTCAGTTCATATCTCATTTTATCTAACTTCCAGGATGCAGTTTTGTTTCATCTGTTCCACTGCCACCATTCTGATCCAAGCTAAATTGCCTCCTAACTACTCTTCTTCCTTTGCTTGCATGTTGCTACTTATTTCCTCTGTTACAGCCACAATAATGACCTTCAAGCCTTTATTCTCCTATTCTCTCTCTTGCGACATTCTCCACTGGGCATACACATGCTCTCATCATCATGTCTGGAACACAAATGTCGCTTCTCTGAAGCCTTCCTGATCACTCTTTAAAATAATGGCCTCTCCCCCACACTCCTGTTTCCTTCCCATTTTATTGTTCTCCAAGGTTCCTATCCTTGGATATTTTTCTCATTAATCTTATTATCTGCTCTGTCTCAAACCCTTTCAACTCAAATAACAATCAGAAAGAAAAAAGCCTTCAAAGAATATTAGGAATGAAAAGCATTGTAATGTGAATGTATACACCATAGTAAAGAATTGGTATATTCAAGAGAGGTGAGGAAAAAGCAAATTTTTAAGCAGAAAGGAAGAAATTTATGTAAGCCATTGAAAATAAAGTTCGTTGGCTCTGGAGAAGTGAGGGAAGGATTGGCATCAGCTAATTGAGCTGATGCTGGGCATGTATTCTGTTGAGAACATCTGGCCTGAATGTTGTAGTCATGAACATTGTTAAAGATAAGCATCACAGAGTAGGAGATATTAGCTCAGTGGTAGTGCTGCTTATCTAGCATGCACAAGGCTCTGGATTCAAACTGTGTCATCACAAAAAAATTTAAAAATAAAAGATAAATTTCACTACAGAAACTGGTCTGTTCCTGCAAAGAATGTTCCCTTTTGGACCTTGAAAAAGTATTTAGACAGACAAACCTAAGCCTGCTTCCTTCATTACTTTCCAACTCTAATTTTATGTGGGCCTTGCAAGAATGATTTCATCTTGGTACCACCAGGGCAGAAAATATTGCTTACTTAATGCCGTATCACCAACCCCTACAAAAAAGCACTGCACATAGTAGAAGTTTAGTAAACGTTTGTCAAATGAAAGAGAGGTACCTGTCATGATCTTTTAAAGACCTTCTGGTGGAGGTTCAGCACCATTAAAGGACGTTTGGAAGTCACATAGGGTAGGCATGAGAATTAGTAAGTGCAGGCAGTTAGCTAGAAATGAGCTGGAGCTGGGTTAAGGCAGCTGGGCCAGGGAGGAAAACCTCAAACAATGCAATCAAAGAATCCTGAGATCTTAGACTCATGCCTTCCTCAGAGGGGCCCAGCATACACAATATGTAAGTCTGGAGTCAAGGCTTGTTCACCTAGAGGAATCAAACCCCAGGCTGACCCAAATAAGCCTCATTAGCATATATTTAAAGTGTGGTTCACCCCATTCCCCTTTCTAGGGTATCATGGTTGTACCAAATAAAACCAGTAAAGACTCAATTCCAGCTTGGGAGGGGAGATGGAGGAGAGAGCCACAGCCTTTGACCTGGTCCCCAAACTCCAAAGAGCCAAGCCCAGGCCTGGGGTCCACAGTCCCCTTAGGCTCTACTGCTCCTCCCATCTGAGAGGACCTGAGGTCTCTCAGGTCCTTCGCTTTCACCCAGATACTCAGTCCTCTCCTAATAAACTTGGTTGCTAAAGCTGCTTTTTTGCTTACTCTGTGCACTTTTGATGGGGGCCTCTTGATATTTCAATTAAGAACTAAGACTCCCTTTATAAAGCAGACCAACCTCTGGTAACAATGAGGGGACACGTGCTCCAGGACCTGCCAGACAGCACTGGGAGCCGCTGAGGGGCCAGGGGCTCGCCCACTGGGCTTTACCCTCATGAGCCGACTTGTCTCGGGTGCTGGTCAGACAATGCCCCAGCTACCTGACCAGCACCAGGCAACTGAGAAAAGCTGAAATTGAGAAAACCTGGTGACAGGGTTCAGTGTGTATGCATAGGGGGCATTCAGGGCATGCTAGGGCAGTAGGGCATAGGCGCGGCTCCCGAGGATGAGGAAATGGCGCCGAGGCACTCTGAACACATGGGCTATGGCGGTGCCAGGAATATGGCGTCAGCCCTGCGCCCGGGGCCTCCTGGGAGCTCCAGGCCCTCCGTAGCAGTCGGTTCCGAGAGCGACTAAGAGGGTGAGGGAGCACGCAGGGCCTGCTGGGAGCTGCGCGCAGGCCTATTTAAGACGGCTGAGCCCAGCCCGAGGAATGCCGGGAATGCCGGGAGCGACTGTCACGGGGCTGGGACTGTGCTGAGGAGAACTCAGGGCCGCGCGCGAGCGGGGCCCAAGGAGTGGCCTCTGCTTCAGTGAGTGGACCCGCTATGGGCTTTGTGTGCTCTCCGCCTTGGCCTTACCGCCTCTGGTTTCCTAGGGAGCGCTGGTGCGTCTGTGCCTCAGGGGGCCGTGGCTTTGGAGCTTTAATCCGGTTTAGAAATATCGTCCCAATTTTATGTCCCACTGTTAGCAAACTGTCCCCTAGACAAAAGAGGGAGAGGCTCTTGTGTTGAATTCCTAGTATGTGATTGCTTTTCTTCTTAGAGGAAAATTTGTTGATATTTAAAAGTGTAAAGTGCTACAGTCCAAGTTACCCTCCGCGAATGTATTTTGTGTTTGAGGGTTTGAGCTTGAATAAACTGCTTTATATTTATACAGCATCCCAGTTTGCCATAATACAGAATATAAAATTTAAAGACGTGCCTTGTGAATTAGCAGGTATAAAATGTACCTCAAATAAAAGGTTTGTTTGCTTGTTTTGAGACAGGGTTTCACTGTGTAATTCAGGCTGCCCTTGAACTCACTGTGTAGCCCCAGCTGGTTTCAAATTTGCAGTCCTCCTGCCTCAGCCTCCCAAATGCTGGGATTATAGGCAAAAGTTTTAAAAGGCAGATTGATTAGTGGCAAACAATTTAGAAATCTTAGTAAATGTAACAATGTATATATCTCAATAAACATTTTGTTTCATGAAAAATAAAAATTCCTCAACCAAACTGCTTTATAGAAATAATCTGAAATAGGAGATAGCTTGGCTATCTATTTTGATTTTTGAATTATGTTGCAGGAGATTTTATTTTCCTAAAAATAAAAAGAAACTTAAGAATAGTCAGAAACTGTAAAAAAATTTATTAGATAAATAATATGGTAGAAACAAAAAATGTAAAACAGGCTAAGCATTTAATATACCAACTGGTGTTTTATATTACTTGATTTAAATTACTTAGTTTTAACTTGTAGTCTTATAACACAAATTATCTTTTGGGGTGATGAAAATGTTCTAAAATTTATTACATTGATAGTTGCACAAGTGTATATATATAGCAAGAAAAATTAAAGTGTACACTTCTAGTGGGTAAATTGTATCTTAGCTTAATAAAACTTGAACCAAAAAAAATTCTAGAATATAATTTGAAAACGTTCAAGGCAAAAATGCCAGTTTACTAACTTGTTTTTATTTATTTTAACACAGAATCAACTCTTTTAAAAACAGTGCCTCTCTGTGTAGCTCAAGCTGGCCTTGAACTCATTGTGGAGCCCAGCTGGCCTCAAACTAACTGCAATTCTCTTCCCTCAGCCTCCCATGTACTGGCATTACAAGTGCATGCCAGCAAGCCCAGCAGCATCAACTATGACGTGTTGAGTTGGTATTGAAACTCTGTTGGCAAGAAAGTATACTAATTTCTTGTTTCTGTGTTTAAAGGTCTGATTGCTGAGGCACACAGTTGACAGGAAATATGAATGATTCCAGGCAGCAGTCATTGTTCTTCATCACACTTCCAGATATACACAAACTATGTGCAGTCCCGATAACACTGAGTAACAAGGTGGCAGATACTGAGATGAGGAGTACACAAATGAAAATGTGCAGGTAAAAAACATATCTTCTAGCTCAGTTTTTAAAACTTTAAAAAACCTATGCAAGTTGTTTTAGCAGTATTTGCTTTAAAGCAAAATGTTCACTTAACCTATATATTTAAAATAAATTAATTAAATTGTTATCAGAGTAGATTACATTAAGATACTTGCTATCTTAAAATACTTGAGATGGAACATTTCACTATTGAGTTTTTTATTTGTGAATTGTGCTTTTAAAAATTTTTAAATCTTTACAGATGTTCACAAATTAAATTAGGCACACATAAATTTAAGAGTAGATACATATTTACTCACTATGGAAGTCTATATGGATATTTCTTTTTTTGGCTTTTTTTTTATTTAAAGAGAAAAAAAAACAGGAAAAAGGTAAAAATATTACAGAATTTCAAGAAAAGAAGATAAACAGTAAGAAATAACTAGATGATACATTGCATATTGTTCTTTTAGAAATAGTTATTCAAGTTACAAAATTAAAGCACACAAGGTGGACACTCAAGCAGTGAGAGTACAAACAGATTTGTTCAAAAATCCAATAAGAACCTAGAAATACGTTTATCAATCCCACACACCTAAACATACATGCAGCTGTATCTTTTATAGCGCTTCCTATTTCCTCTTTTATTTTACAATAGCAATTATACATTTTAAAAATTTTATTTAAAGAGAAGAAAAAAAAAGCAAAACAGAAAAAAGGGTAGCAACAATACAGAATTCTAAAAGAAAGAAAGAAAAAGGAAAATGAGAAAAAGCTCCAATAAGAAATCAATAATTTATAAATTACATACTGTCATCCTGGATGTAGTTGTTCAAGTTACAAAGTTAAAGGGTACATAGTAAATATTCAAATAGTCAGACTACAAACAGTTCTGCTCAAAGATCCAACAAAGATTCAGCAATATGATCATCTATTTTACACACTCAAACATACATGCAGTTATATCCCTTAGAGCACTTTCTTTTCCTCTCTTTTTTACAATAGCAATTACACATTTTGGTTTTATTACACTTGTAGTTCTTATTTACTTTTTACACTAGAGACACAATATGATATTTATAAATATGATTCTTATTTATTTCACTAATGAGGATAGTCTCAAGTT
>PVLA01001995.1:0-20137 GCA_004027455.1 Hydrochoerus hydrochaeris | reverse complement strand
TTTTGCCTATGAAGGCCTTAAGATCATCCTTTTTTATAGCTGAGTAATATTCCATTGTATAAAAATGCCACATCTTTTTCATCCACTCTGCAGTTGATGGGCATCTTGGTTGTTTCCAGGATTTAGCTATCACAAATTGTGCAGCTATGAACATGGGTGCACATATATCACTGTGATATGAACTTTTCAGTTCTTCAGGGAAAATACCAAGGAGGGGAATAGCTGGATTGAATGGGGCTTCCAATCCTAGTCTTCTGAGAATTCTCCATATGGATTTCCATAGTGGTTGCACCAGTCTACATTCCCACCAACAGTGGAGCAGTGTTCCTTTTTCCCTGCAGCCTTGCCAACATTTGTTATCAGTTGATTTCTTGATGGCAGCTATTCTTTCCAGAGTAAGGTGGAATCTCAATGCTGTTTTAATTTGCATTTCTCAAATGACCAGTGATGGTGAACATTTCTTCATGTTGTTATTTGCCATTTGTATATCTTTCTCTGAGAACTGTGTGTTCATCTCAGATGCCTATTTTTGGAGAGGGTCTTTGAATTTGGGGGGCTTGATGTTTTTCAATACTTTATATATTCTGGACACAAGTCCTTTGTCTGAGAGGTTGCTGATTAAAATTCTTTCCCACTCTGTTGGTTTTCTTTTCACTCTGTTGGTGATTTCCTTTGAAGTGCAGTAACTTTTCAATAATAAGAGATCCCATTTGTTGATTCTTTGAAGTGTTTTCTGTGCAGTTTGCCTTTGGTTCATGAATTCTCTGCCTACCCCTATGTCTCCAAGACTTCTACCTACCTTGTCTTCCAGTAGATTTAGTATTTCTGTTTTAATATTGAGGTCTTTGATCCATTTAGACTTTAGTTTTGTGCATGGTGATATGCATGGATTTAGTTTCAGTCTTCGGCATGCAGAGAGCCAATTTTTCCAACACCATTTATTAAAGAGACTATCCTTCTTCCAGTGGACATATTTAGCCCCTTTGTCAAATATCAGGTGGCTGAGTGTCTTTGTAGTTGTGCTTGCATCTTCTAATCTGTTCCATTGATCCTCAGCTCTATTTCTTTGCCAGTACCAAGCTGCTTTGATCACTGTGGCTTTATAGTACTGTTTCAAGTCAGGAATTGAGATGCCTCCTGCCTTGCTTTTGTTGCCTAGAATTGCCTTTGCTGTTGTAGGTTTCTTCTGTTTCCAAATGAATTTTAGTAGTGTGTTCTCTAGATCTGCGAGGTATGTCAATGGTATTTTGATTGGGATTGCATTAAATCTGTATAACAGTTTTGGGAGTATGGCCATTTTCACAATGTTGGGTCTTCCTAACCAAGAGCAAGGAATATCCTTCCATTTTCTAATATCCTCTTCAGTCTCCTTTTTCAGCATAGTATAATTTTCAGCAGATAGGTCTTTCACATTTTTAGTTAGGTTGATTCCTGAGTATTTCATTTTTTTACATGTTATTGTAAAGGGTGATATTTCCATAATTTCTCTCTCAGTGAGTTTTTTGTTTGTGTACAGAAATGCTATTGATTTTTGAGCATTGACTTTGTATCCAGCTACACTGCTGAACTTGTTTATTACCTCTAGTAGTCTTTTAATGGAGTTTTTTGGTCTTCTATATAGAATATCATGTCATCTGCAAATAGTGATAATTTAACTTCTTCCTTTGTCTTTACTCCTTTTATTTCTCTCTCTTGTCTGATTGCCCTGGCTAGTGTTTCCAGAACTATATTGAAAAGGAGTGGTGATAGTGGACATCCTTGTCTTGTTCCTGATTTTAAAGTGAAAGCTTTCAGTTTTTGTCCATTTAGTATAATGTTGGCTGTTGGTTTGTCATAGATGGCCTTTATAAGGTTGAGGTAGATGCCATGTATTCCCAGTTTCTGAAGGGTTTTTATCATGAACATGTGTTGGACTTTGTCGAAAGCTTTTTCTGCATTTATTGAGATGACCATGTGGTTTTTGTTTTTGGCTCTGTTGATGTGGTGCATTACATTTACTGATTTGCATATGTTAAACCATTCCTGCATTCCTGGAATGAACCCCACTTGGTCATGATGTATAATCTTCTTGATGATTTACTGCATTCTATTTGCCAGTATTTTGTTGAGAATCTTTGCATCAATGTTCATTAGTGAGATTGGCCTATAGTTCTCTTTTTTGGTTGCGTCTATCTCTGGTTTTGTTATGAGAGTAATACTTGCCTCCAGGAATGATTTAGGAAGGATTGCTTTCTTCTCAATTTCATTGAAGAGTTTAAGGAGTACTGGCATCAGATCTTCTCTAAATTTCTTGTAGAGTTCAGCTGTCCCATCAGGACCTGGGCTTTTCTTTGTTGGTAAGTTTTTAATTACATTTTCAATTTCACTAGCTGATATTGGGTTGTTCAAAATTGCTATATCTTCTTGATTGAGCTTTGGTAGTTCATATGTTTCTAGAAATCTGTCCATTTCCTCCGCATTTTCCACTCTATGTGAATAGAGATTTTCAAAGTAGGTATTCATGCTCTTTTGAATTCCCATGGGAGCTGTAGTAATTTCCCCCTTTTCAGTTCTTATTGCATGAATTTGGATTTTTTTCTTTCTTTCCCTAGAAGCTTGAGATGGAGCATTAGGTTGTTTATTTGTGCTCGTTCTGTTTTCTTGATATGACAATTTATTGCTATATATTTCCCTCTTAAGACTGCTTTCATTGCATCCCACAGATTACAGTATGTTGTTTCTATATTTTCATTGAATTGTAGGTATTGTTTTATTTCATCTGTAGTCCACTGGTTGTTCAAAAGGCTGTTATTTAATTTTTATGTATTTATGTAGGTTTTACAATTTCTTTTGCCATTAATTTCCAATTTCAGTGCACTATGGTCAGATATTATGCATGGTATGATTTCAATACCTTTGCATTTGCTTAACAATGTTTTATGAGATACTATATGGTCTATTTTGGAGAATGTTCCATGTGCAGCTGAGAAAAATGTGTATTCTGATGTGGTTGGGTACAACACTCTGTCAACCTCTACTAAGTCCAATTGCTCACAGGTATAATTCAGTTCTGTTATTTCTTTGCTGACTTTTTGTCTAGTTGATCTATCTCTTTGTGACAATGGGCTGTTAAGGTCCCCTGTTATAACTGTGTTCTTATGTATTTGGTTTTTCATGTCCGTTAGTATCTGTCTTATATAGTTGGGTGCTCCTATATTTGGCGCATATATATTTTTAATTGTTAGTTCTTCCTCTTGAATTTTTCCACTAACAAGTATGTAGTGACCTTCTCTATCTCTTTTAATCATTTTAGGTTTGAAGTTCACAATTGTCTGCAAATAGAATAGCTACCCTTGCTTTTTTCTGGGTTCCTGTTGCATGGAATACTGTTTTCCATCCTTTGACTTTTAATCTATGAGTTTCCTTTTGGGTCAGATGTGCTTCTTGTGTACAGCATATTGTGGGATCCTGTTTCTTGATCCATTCTGTCAATCTATTTCTTTTTAAAGTGAATTGAGGCAATTTATATTTATGGATATCACTGATATGTACTGGTTCGACTTTGCCATGTTATGTTCCAGTTGTTTCTTTCTGCTTTTCCTCTTATTTAATTGCTTATCCTACCTGGTGATTTCTTTCTGTTGTTGTTTTGGGGATTGTGGTCATTTTTATCTCTGTCTAGTATGTCTTTCAGTATTCTTTCTAGGGCTAGTTTGGTGGACATGAATTTCTTCAGTTGTTCTTTTTCATGAAAGTATCTCATTTCTCCTTTAAATTTGAATGAAAGTTTTGCTGGGTACATCAGTCTGGGTTGAAGGTTGTTTTCTTTCAGGGCTTGAAATATCTCAGTCCAAGCTCTTCTTGACTTAAGGGTTTGTGCTGAAAAGTCTGCCGTGATTCTAATGAGCTTTCTCTGATAGGTGAGTTGTGTCTTTTCTCTGACAGCTTTTCGTATTCTGTTTTTATGCTGTATGTCTGAGATCTTAATTATTATGTGTCTGGGTGTGGATTTATGTTGATTGTGACTGGTATTCTATATGCCTCCCTTATCTGCATATCAGATTCTTTCCCCATGTTTGGGAAATTTTCTGCTATTATTTCTGTAAATACTTTATGTATGTCACTTGCCTGCACTCCTGTATCTTTGCTAATACCCATTATTCTTACATTGTTGTTCTTGGCATCATCATGAAGCTTCTGGATTGTCATTTCATGCTTCTTTGTTATTTTTAAAAGTTCTATCCTTTCCTGATCACTAAATGTGATCCTGTCCTCAAGATCTGAAATCCTATCCTCAGCTTCCTTTAAGCGGTTTTGCACATTTTCAATAGAATTTTTTGTTTCTTGGATGTCTCTTTGAGTTTGTTTCATCAATTCTGCTTGTTTTCTATATTGTTCATTCAAAGTTTCAATCAGTTTCCCATGCTCATATACTTTTTTCTCTAGTTCTTCTTTAGCTGTATTCAACAACTCCTTTACTAAAGTTATTTCTGTCTTTACATGGGAGAGTACTTCTAATTTGTCTTCCTCTGTAGCCTGATGCAGTTGTTTTTTTATTTCACAAGCTATGTTTTCAGAGATTCCCATTGTGTTACTTTTGGGGTCCTCTATTTCAATGTCTCCTATACTTGCTTCTGGTGAACTATATGTTTGAGACTGCATTTTGCTTTTTCATTTTGTCATTTTCACTCTGCCTGATGTTTTCTATGTGTAGGAGGGGATCACACACACTCTTTTCAGACACACCAAAGTCTTACAGTTAGTTGGAGGGGGTTTTACTACTGGCCCTATTTATCCCCTGTACACCTCTATTTCAGGGATATACTCACCACAGTGATACAGTTAGTCCACTGTAGTCCAAGGTTCCCCACCTGGGAGCAAAGTTCCAAATTTTTTCACAATAACTGGAGCCTGCTGAGATCTTCTGATGTTCCAGGTGGGAGGGTGAGCTCAGCTGAAGCAGTCCAAGGCAGTTTTCAGTTTTGCGCGGGCCTCCTCGATTTTCCCAGTGGCAGGGTGGGCCCATGGTGGAGGTTCTGGGCAGCCTACGCCTGAGGCGGGCTTCCACTAAGTTCCCGGTGGCAGGGTGGGCCCACAGTGGAGGTTCCGGGCAGCTTACCCCTGATTTGGATATTTCTTAAAAAAGTAAACATAGAAATTCCATTCAACCCAACTATACTTCTGGATATCTTCCCAAAAAAGAATAAAATACATCATGTTACAGTGATACATGCATATCCATGTTTATGGTGACACAACTCAGAATAGCTAAATTTTAAAATGTCTGTCAACAAATAAATGATACAGAAAATGTAGATATTCACAAAGTAGTACTACTCAGCCATTAATAAGAATAAATTTGAGTTATTTGTAGGTAAATTAATATACCTTCAGACCATAGTACTAAGTAAAATAAATCCGACATAAGTTGATTATTACATGGGTTCTCAAAATATAAATTAAAGAGCAAAAGATGATGGGAAACAAACACAAGTTGATTATTACATGGGTTTTCAAAATGTGAATTAAAGAGCAAAAGATGATGAGAAACAAAGAGGTAGACCTTTTGCAGTTGGGAAGGTGATCTAGGGAAAGGGGGAAGGAGGAGAAAGAGAAAGGGGAAGTAAAGGGCTAAAACACAATATGTGTATGTACCAGCTCACCGTAGTAAATGTGTTCATTATGTATTGCAAACAGGTTCTAATAAAAGTAAATATTTACTGAGTAATTTTGCAGGACACTTAAAAGATATTGTGATTGAATTAATATAATTTCTTAATTTTTAAGTAAATATAAGACACTGAAGAGTATTTCTCTAAGAATTACTTTAGCATATCTAACCAAAGATAATCTTTTTGAAATGGCTTAGTTGAAGCATGAAGTATAATACTGGGATTACTAAGGAATCATCATATGTTCACCATGTATTTATTCCTGAGTATTTTTTGTCTTGGTATTAAGGATGGAACTTAAGGCTTGTCTCCTGCTAGGCAGGTGCCATGCTGCTGAGCTATGTCTCTAGCTCTCATTCCATGAATTGTTTAAGGTATTTGAAGCACTCACACAATGCATGACAAGATTATATCTTTTTTAAATTATTTTTTTATTTTATTTAAAGAGAAACAAAAGCATGTAAAGGGTAAAGATAATACAAAATTTCAAAATAAAAGATAAATAAGAAATCACTAGTTGATAAATTACATATTGTCCTCTTAGAAATAATTGTTCAAGTTACAAAATTAAAGCATACAAAGTAGATATTCAAACAGTGAGAGTGTAAACAGCTATGCATGTATGAGTCTCTACATCTGTTTCTATCCTTTCTGTATTAGAGGGAAAAACAAAACATAGCAAGACAAAACAAAACAAATTCCTATAAAAACATGAAACCAAAAAGTCATATAAAACCACAGTACAAGGTGATCTACAGTGATTACTGTGTTGTCTCTTATCATCTTTAATAGAATTGTCTATATCATCAGGCATAATTGAATATAGCAGTATAATTGAATATAGCAGTACATAACAATATTAGTAAAAATAAAACATTGTAGGCAGTGTAAAACTTCAAAGCCAGGTAATAATCAAACCAGAGTGGATATTTTAGTGAATCTTGTCATTTTAAGTGCAAGTTGCCTATACTCTCAGACATGATACTATCAATCATAACAGCTTTGAATAAAATCTATCAATATAAAACAGTGATCTAACAAGCCAGATTTGATTATGATCAGTCATGGTAAAACAGTGTAGGTTTTACAGAGCTTTAGATTAAGTTAATAGGAAATTAAGGATGATTACCGTACTATATCCTGTTATTTTCAGAATTACTGTCTGTGCCCTCAAATCTAGTACAGGTAGAATGACTGAAACAGAATATAATACATCGAAGCAGAATAGTGTGAGTAATGTGGGTTTTAAATACTGGTGCACTATTAACAATATAGTGTATCAAGGCCATCTATGTTAGAGATTCTAGCCATCCTTCCCTGCTTCATTTCTTCTATGCTATTTTTCTGCTGTTGTCTATTTTTCTCCTTTAATCTACTGCCTGCTCCACTCATTGAGGCCTTTCTGCCACTGTTCCTAAAATCTTGGTATTTTTTTTCTCTCTTTCTAGAATGTCCTTCAGTATTCTCTGTAGGGTTGGATTAGAGGTCCAGTTCCTCTTTGTCATGGAAGCATCTTGTTTCTCCATTAATTTCTAGTGACAGTTTTGCAGAATACATCAATATGGGCTGGAGGTTATTTTCTTCCAGGGCTTGGAATACTTGGCTCCAAGCTCTTCTTGATCTGATGGTCTGTGTCAAGAAGTCAGCCATGATCCTGATGGGCTTACCTTTATAGGTAATCTGTTTCTTTTCTCTGATGGCTTTTAATATTCTGTTTTTATATTGAATTTCTGGTATCTTGATTATTTTATGTCTGGGTGTAGATCTGCTTTGGTTGTAGATGGCTGGAGTTCTACATGCCTCACATAACTGAATGTCATTTTCTTTTCCCATGCTTGGGAAGTTTTCCTTAATTATTTTCTGTGAATGGCCTTTGTAATTTGCCTGTATGCATTCCTGCTTCTTCATTCACATTTCTTATTCTTAAATTGTAGATTCTCTTGTCATCTTCTAGCCTTTGTATTGTTACTGCCTGTTTCCTTGTTATTTTTAAGAGATCTTTCCTTTCATAATCACATATTGCAAACTTGTCTTCAAGTTTTGATAGTCTATTCTTAGTTTCTTTTAAGGTGTTTTGCCAGCTTTCAATGGAGTTTTTGGTTTCCTGGTAGTCTCTTTGAATCTGCTTCATGTATTCTATATTTTCTTTATATTCTTTATCAAATGTTTCTCTTCTTTTTTTGTTTCTCCCTTCTTCCATCTTTATCTTCCTGAGAGATCTTCCTGAGAGCATTTCTTTTATTATTCTACTCATATCTTGCTTTATCTGATTTAACATTTCAGTTTTGAGCTCATCTCCAAGGTCCCGAAGATATCTCTTAACATCCACTGAAGCCATGTCTGATGTTGCATGTTTACCACCCTCAGTCTCCCTTGTTTTTCCCTCTCCTGGATCATTGCTCTCAGGGTTCTGCACTGGGGACCTCCTCTTGCCTCTCTCTCCTGTCATAGTCCTAGCTTCCTCCACACAGGTTACAGTGCAGGTCCCAGTCCTCTTTCCTGTTGGCCACGGTTCCTCCAAAGCATGCTGGCAAGGAACCTCCGCCCTCTCCTGCCTGCCCCTCCCCACCAGGCCAGCCAAACTTCAGGGGCCTTCACCCAGTTAGTGCGTATTAGGCACAGGGAATCGACTTGGGATAGGTCATTGGGTACCGTCCAGGGGCTCGGCCCAGTCCATACAAGTCCCAGGAATCTGTTCTGGGGGAGGGAGCAACCAACTGAAATCACTGTCACTCCCAGTTCAGGCACTTCCTGTGCAATTCCAACATGTTGCCCATTTGGGCATGCCCTTCCCGTGGGGGAGGTCTGATTCCCAGCACTGACTGTGGATTAATGAAGGTCCCTTTGCCAGCTCTGCTCTATGTTGGGCTCTCCAGCCCCCACTTCAGCGCTTCTGTGGTTCCTTGCCATAATCTTCCTGCCTGAGGTGCTAGGATGCACTACCAAACTTAGCTTCCATTATTTTTCCTTATCTTTTTGCTTGGTTTTTGAAACAAAATTATTGATAATAAATTGAATTATTATACTTTCTGTCATAATGTAGGTTCACTTAGCTTGTGAAAGCTACACTACTGTAAAACCACCCACTTATTTCTGGCTTGGGAATAATTTCCTTCTTGAAGGAAAAGAGTCTAGTTAATAGGTAAAATTTTGAATTTATAACTACTCAGCTCTAGTGCTGCTTCTGATAACTGTCAAAGAAATAAAAATTTAAAAGAGGTGAATTCCCCACAGTGTTTAAACTTTAAAATTTTTTTTTTAATTTTAAAGGGAATAAAACAGAACAGAACAAAGCAAGTCTGAACAGAGCCATGCAAGCAACACAGGATTTCACAACAAGACAACAAAATATCTGTTTAGACTTTTTTCAAGTCTATACTTGCAACAGAAATGGAATTTTAAAGAATTTAGATTCACAGATGAAAGAGATCGGCAAACTCAGAAGCAGGGGCTGCTTCTCAGTTTAATACTGGTATACCAAACTTTATGATTAATTCAAACATTGGTTGAGTCCTTACCATGTTCAAGGTGTAATACTAAGTGTGGGGAGAGATACAGAAATTTTTCATAGAGTCCTAAACCGAACAAACCTGAAATTTTTGACTAAGAAAATTATCCAATTATTCTAGAAAAGTAAAAGCACAGTCAATAAGTCCATGTTGAACATAACACCTTTCTTCTCTACAGACAATTGCTAATTTTGCATGAAGATATTCTTGCCTCACCTGTACCTGGAATCATCAACCAAATTTGGGTAGTGATGGCGGTGAGTATTATCAGTTTTGTCTAGCAATGTTGATAAACAATAGTTCAGATACTGTAGCTGAAACTGAAGGTTAATCATTCTGTTGTAGTTTGATTGAGCTATTAAAGACTTAACTGTGATATGCCTGATGTTTACATTTTAATATTTAGTTGCCTCTGTCATAAATAGTAAGATAGATTACTAATACTACTACTAATTATTATTGTTGTTATTATTATTATTGTGGTGATACTCAGCACTGAACCCTAGGCTTATATTGAGCAGCATCTGAGCCCCCCCACCAGCTTTTTTTTTTTTGGTTTGTTTTGATAAAGGGTCTTACAGTGTAGTTCAAACTGCCCTTGAACTCACTGTGTAACCCAGGCTGGTCTTGAACTCATGGTCCTCTTTCCACAGCCTCCCAAGTGCTGGGATTATAAGTGTATGCCACCATGTCTGGCCGTCCCAGCCCTTTTCAAGGCTGTGGAATATTTCATTATATGGTTGTGCAGTAATTTATTTACTACTTTCTAATGCACATCTGTGTTTCCAGTTTGTATGATATCATTTTTTCCCAGGTGCAGTGATGCACTTCTATAATCTTAGCACTCAGGAGACTGAGGCAGGAGGGTCATTGGAAGTTTGAGACCAGCCTGGGCTACAAAGTAAGTCCACAGCCAGCCTGAACTAAACAGTGAGACCCTGTTTCAAAAAAAATTTTTTTAAAAATCTCATTTTTATTTGTCTGGCAGTTTATAAGGATTAAATTCTTACAAATGAGATTGCAATATATCTTAAAGTATAGATACTGCAAGACTGCTGTCTGAAACATTTGTGCTGGATTACATTTTAGCAGATATCATCTGAAGGAATTGATTTTTCAACATGTTCAGCAATACTAGGTTAGCAGTCTTTAGGTGCTTGTATTTGCCAATCAGATAGGTTAAAAAATATCTTTCCTTAATTTGTCTTTTTTTCTCTTTTTCTTGTAAATTTGTACTTCTTTCCTGGATAAGTTGTCATACTAAGGTGTTTTGAACTTGATCATCCATTTGTGTTCATTTCCCTTATTTGTGTCTAAGCATTTACTGTATAGTAAGTGAGGTATTAAATATTTACTGTAAGATTAATTGACTTTTTTTCCCCTGTGGCTTCTGGAGCCATGTCACTGCCAGAGAAGCTTTCTTCATGTTCTAACTGTTCCCATGGTGTAGCTCAACGAGGGAATAATTGCTACTACTTGAAGGCATAGATGCTGCTAGAATGATGGCATGATTCTGTGCTTTCTGCTCTGTTATGCTTAAAATATGTATGTATTACATTACTTAAATATTTGTTAAGTCTGAATCTGAATCTTTTATAGATCCCATTTTTTAAGGCTGGAAAACTTAATGCTTATATTGAAAAATATGAAGCTAAGGTAAGTTTTTAAGAGAATGATTCCAGATGTTGTGTTATATTGATAAGGTGTTCAGTTTCTTTTGTCAGCCAACAAAAATTGGATTATGTTTCTTAGAAGTTATTGTTATGCCTGTGAAAGAACCCAACATTTTTTCCAAATAATTATTTTGTGCACATTTAGTATAGTAAGAGAAGAGGAGGCTTGGTTTTGTTGGATACTTTATTATAGGAAACTCACATGGCCTAATCTCATTTTTAACTAAATGAATTTCCCCATTTTTACAGGTAAAAAAATAAGCTAGAGAGATGGAATTATTGTCCAAAATTAAGTAGTAAATATATGGAGAAATAAAATATTACAGATTATAGTCTACATTATGATGAGCTTCTGGATCTTATCTATGGAAAAAATGAATATATAAAGTTGAGTGTTTATTCAGCTCAGTTATTCAAGTCATAGAGCAATGAATAAAGCTCACATTGTGCCTCTGCAGGTAGTTCTGTGGCACTGTGTACTGTTATTTTAGCAGGCTGTGCAGCCATCACTGTGGCTCTCTACCTAGATCTGCTAGGGCTCAACTGAGATTTTGAGTTATCTCAAAGGTATGATGCTACCTTCAGATTCCAGGAGTATGATGAGATTTTACAATACCTGAAGGTATTGTGCAGCAGGCTCCCTAAAAAATCACTGAATGATCTGAAAGTTGATGTAATCCCTCAGGAATCTTCGGGTAGGAAAAAATCCTTTGTTTTATACATTTTTAGAAGAGATTGTGTTGAATTTGATTTCTTCCATAGATTTGTCAGAGTTGATCAGTAAAGCTGTCTGGGCTTTAGCTTAGCTGAAATGTTTATTTTCTTAAAAGGCACTAATTTATTTAATAGGTACTATTCAAAAATTATCCAATTTAAGAAAAATGATCATTTTACCTAGATTACAAAATTTTATTGGCCTAATGATTGCTTACAGTATTTTCTTATTTTTCTTTGCTATAGAATCTGAAGTGAAATCATCTTTCATACATGGTGTTGGTGTTGGTCATATGTGCCATGTCCTTTTTTTTTTTTTTTTCTTTCTCCCCTCCTTTTTTTCTGTCTGGTCAGTCTAGCTAGAGATTTTGTAACTGAACCAATCATTTCAAGGAACGAGTTTTTGTTTTAATTCATTTTTCTTTTCTGTTTTGCTGATTTTCATTTTGGTCTTTTTTCTTTTCTTCTGCTTAGTTTAGTTGCCCTTTTTTTCTAGTTTTTAAAATGAAAGATAAAGTCATTGGTTTGAGTTCTTTATTTCTCATGTAGAGATATTTAGTGCTCTTTCCTCTGAAGTAGGTGCCTTCTGATTTTCTTGTTTAATCTCTTCTCTGATCTATATTACTTAGAAGTATGCTATGTAGTAGCCAAACATTTGAAGAGTCTCCATAGATTTTTCTGTTATTGATTTCTTATTTGTTATTAGATAACATTGTAGACTGGCTTCATTCTGCTGCTTATAGTCCTCTTGATGATGACCTTGATTAAATTCTTTATAAGACAAGCTGAACATATTCTGCTAATAGATTAGTCAGATGTATCCTGGAAACCTTTACTAAACACCAGAATGGTACAAAAAGGAAGGGTAGAGCTGGGCACAGTCGCACATGCCTGTAATCCCAGCACTCAAGTCTGATGCAGGAAAATTGCCATAAGTTTGAGGCCAGCCTGAACTACAAAGAGAGATCCTATCTCACCCTCACCCTCAGATGAGGAGTGGATAATATTGGGAGACAGTTTTCCCTAGTTCTTTCACTTTTTCTGCCTACATTCTCATAGATGGAAGGACAACCTTTTCCTCTGAGTGTTATTTTCAAGGATGTTTGTACAATAAACAGCCTTGATTCTTGTCGCATCCTTGGATAGTTTCTTTATAGACACATGCTAATGCATATTTAGCCAGACACTCAAGAGTGGCTCTGCTGATCTCAAGTTTTCTCTCTGTGCAGCTTTCTCCTTTCTAGTACTCTACCTGAAACCTAGAAAACTAGCTTCTTTGACCTCTTTGGAATCCCATTTGTCTCTTCAATTTCGTAGACTGCTTGGATTTTTCTAGATTCCCTATTCCTGGTTTCTCTGAAAATCCTCTTTAGTCAATGAGCCGGGGAAATTCCAGTGAACATTTTGTTGGTTTCCTACTTTTGGGCAATATTCATCTTTGTTGCCTGATGTCCAGTATCTTATGAGCCATTGTTTCATATAGCTTGCCTTGTTTTGCTGACATTTCAAGGGGGAAGAATAAATGTGATTTCTAATACTGATTGGTCAGAAGTGAAAATCTTGATTTTTAATATTAATTCTGTACAAATAGAGATATTATCTTGTATGCTCATGTAAGTAACTATTTCTGATACTGAACTAGAGTGAAAATAATGAAAAATGTGACAAGGTCACTCTGGCCTGGGTTCCTCTGTGTGGAACAGAATCCAAAGTTGTGGGTTCTCATCACAAGTGTTTTTTGAGGTTGAGGTTACTGGACTAGTGTAAGCAAGTGAATTTGGCCATACAGCAAGTAATGATGGACATTAATTTTAGAAACAGCCTTAACTATAAAACATCTATAATTTCCATCCATAGTAGCTCAGTGTATTTCTTGGTGATGATCTAAACATGCAGATATTTCCTATGAGATAATAGGGAAATACCAATTGCTCTAAGTTTGCCCATGTTTTGCTCTTTAATATGTTTAGATGGAGTCTCCACAAAGAGTAATTCCTGTAATTCTTCAGAACTGCATTTCATACTCACTTACCACTAGACTTGCTCCATCCTGGAACCGAGTTGGCCATCTCTTGGTACAAGGTAACTTTACATGTATCAGTCATTGGAATTTTTTGTGGTAGATTACTTC
The DNA here is from genome assembly GCA_004027455.1 of Hydrochoerus hydrochaeris. NCBI lineage: Eukaryota > Metazoa > Chordata > Mammalia > Rodentia > Hydrochaeridae > Hydrochoerus > Hydrochoerus hydrochaeris. The sequence goes on along the minus strand of PVLA01001995.1, from coordinate 6,459 downwards.
TATTATCTGCTCCTGTTTTTAATTTCAAGGTATCTTATTTTTAGGGAATCATTCTTAGAACAACTCCAACTAAATGTTCTTAAGCAATGACATAAATGTCATTCCCTTACTTTGGGATTACATACCTACTACGCCTGCTGATGTTTAAGAAAATTTCCTTTTATCCTTTTAAATTTTCTCAGTATGGCAGATTTTGCCCAGGGCCTTTGCACTGAGATGCATCCCCAGCCCTTTTAAAGAAAATTTTATATTTTTATGAGGCAGAGTCTTACTAAATTGCTCAGATTGAGCTTGAAGTTGTAATCCTTCTGCCGCAGCCTTCCAGTGCACTGGCTTTGCAGGCTCACTTCACTGTGCCTTGCTAAAAAACCTTTTGAATGATCCTTAAAGATAAACATATTGTGAAGTATTATGATAAAAAGAACACACATTGTGTCAATATTGCTGGAATCAAAGACCGTTCTGAATTTTTGTTGAAATCTGATAGTTTTCTGGGTATTTTATAGCAGCAGATAAATTTGTAAGGGAAGAATTAGATATTTTTATTCTTTTAATTAAAGAAATACTGTTTCACTTATATTTTGTCTCTGAGTGCATAAGATATTCCTTTACATATAAGTTTATTTTTCCTTTGCTTTCATAATTTCATATCAAAAGTTATGTGCATCAAGCATGATCTTTTGAATTAAAATATGAAATATTATTTTTTTAAGGAAAAGATTTTCTTTCTCAGATGGGAAAGCAAAGTGCTGTTGGTAAGTAAAAGAATACAAATCAGGAGATAAGACATTGACATAATTAGCAGTTGTTTAAAAACTATATTGTAGATCATTGGGTTATTAAAATCTTGATGATTACATTATATTAAAGTAGGAGACAAATGGGAATCCCATTGTAGAGAAAAGTAGCCAGAAAGCAGAGTGAAAGGGAAAGAACCCAAGAAAGAGGAAGGAGTTGAGAACAACAACAAACCATTCAAAGACCTGTGATATACTTAATCCAAGAGGGCTTCACCTCATAATAGCCCATTTGGCTATGAACTCCTCTGATGAGATTAGTGCCCTTATGATTCAGTCACTTTTCTAGGTCCCATATTTGAACATTACTGCATTAGAGATCAAACCCTTAATACATGACTCTTTGGGGAAACATTTCATATTTAAACCACAACAACTTTCTTCAGATAAGAGCCCTTTCCAAAGTCACCACTATCCTGACTTGTCAGAAGTATTTATGAAAAAGTAAAGAAGTAATCCCGGGGCTGCAGGAATTCTGCAGTGTATCTGCCAATGTAGTTGAGGAAATTTGCTAGTAAAAGACTATTCAAATGCTGGGTGTGGTGGCACAAGCCTGTAATCCCAGCACTTGGGAGGCTGAGGCAAGAGAATCAGTGTGTGAATTTGAGGCCAGCCTGGACTATAGTGTGAGTGAACTGCATAGCAAAACCCTCTCTCAAAAAAAAAAAAAAGCAAGAAAAAAAAATTCAGGTCAGAGGCCTAGTGTAGGACCTCTCCTAACTTTAGAAGAGGACATTATATATTTCCAATATATAATGGATAGCAAACTAATACAAGGTATTTGTTGGGCTTTCTTATTAACTATACAATGTCTTATTTTTTTTGTTACAACCCATATCCTATGATTTCTTTGTGTCTTTTACATGTCTTATCTGTAGACTGTCAAATATTATATGGTGATCATTTAAATTTTACTCTATCTAAAAAAATTCATCATTTAGTTTCTAACTTGAGTAAATTAGTTTTTAGTAAAATATTCAGCTGATATAATAGTAATTCCGGATAATTTATGTTAATTTTTTTTTCAGTATTAGACGTCAATGTAACAGAAACTCAAATTTGTCTAAGTATAGAAGTTTGCACTATAAGACTGCCACCTCCTGAGGTACCACATATTTGATTTTCATAATGTACTCTATTTACTGCATACTTAATACATATTTCTATTACTAATATGCTGTTAGATTTTCATTTTCAACACAGAGAATGATAGGAAGGTTTTTTTATTGAAGGCCATACTTCTAAATGTTTGATATATTTACATGTATTGTTCTAAAGCTTCCCAAAAAAAGTTATTCTGTTCTTGTAACACAGATCTTATCTTTTATTCAGACTTTTTAACACAGGTCTTATCCCTTATTCAAAATCTCTTTGTGATATCTAAAATTCTACAATCTTACCCTGTCTCAGCACCCACTTCTTGCCTCTTCTTTTATCTCTAAGTGTTAAAAGTATGGTTTCCACTCCTACTAAATGTAATGTTTACCCCACCCTTATTTGATAGCATTTTTTCTATTTTTATACATAATACTTTGGATCTCCTTTGAAAATTATATATTTTACTTTTTCCCATGATACCTCGTATAGAACCTTCCTTAGTAGTTATACAGTAAATGTTATCTTTTTCCCCTCTATACCAGTAATTTCCAACAGAAGGAGATGGATGGGAAAAAGAATGATTTTGCTTCCCATGAATCACTTGCCAGAGTTGACAGTTTGGTTTATCACAGTGAGGAAGGGATAGTGTAACTACTGGCATCTCATGAGTAAAAGCCAGGGATTCTGCTAAGTTTTCCTATGCACAGGACAGTAGCCCCACCACCACCCTAGCAAAGAATTATCCAGGCCAAAGTGCAAAAGTGCTAAGGTTGAGAAACCTAGGCAGATGATTCTTCCTTTGCTTAGAATGCTGGCTTTGATTAAGTAGACAGATGTCCTCAGTTTTTAAGGATCAGCTCAAATGTTATTGATCCATTTATTTCTCTTTGGTTTTTTTTTTTAAATCACTTTATATGCTGAGGTAAGGAACACAAATTAATAGAATCTACTTTCTTGCCTATAAGAGTTTGTAAACTGGTAGGGAAATTGACATGCATAAATAATTGAAGCAGGTGACATAGCATGTGTATTGTGGACTGATAAGAAACCTCAGCCTGTAGTCCCAGCACTTGGGAGGCTCAGGCAGGAAGATTATTGTAAGTTCAAGACCAACCTGGACTACAAAGTGAGCTCAAGGCCAACTTGAACTACATAGTGAGACCCTGTCTCAAAAAGACAGAAAAAGAAAGAAAAAAAGAAGCCTCAAGATTCCAAGCCATATCTGACTGAGAATCAAATTCATGACCTCATGCTTGCCAGGCAGGTGCAGTGCTGCTGAGCTATCTGATCTTTCTAAACCCTCCTACTGTACTGTACCATACTCATATGCTTATTTGTATTTTTAGAATGATATATTTTTATGTTCTCCATTTCTTTATAAGCATCATGAAGACTAATGTTCTATTTTCACATTTAAATATCTTATCTCTATATTTTACTTCTAAGCTTGAACCAGCTTAAAGAATAACAAAAAAAAGAGACACTGAGTCATCAGAATACTAATATAATTTATTTTTCAAAATGAGATATTTTTGGAATGAAAAATCACTGACTTGATAGGATACTGGCCTACCATACATGAATTGGGTTTTATTACCACCCTATTTATTATTAGAAAGGAGAAACAGATACTAGAGAAAGTGACCTATCTGAACCCTAAAATTTTGCATATATACCCATATTCTTATGGCATTCATGAAAAATTGCAGTTCTTCCTTGGAAGATCAGGCACTGTTCCAAAATGACAGAAACAATGCAGAACACCATGCTTTGCCAGTACGCCAGCTCCCAAGAAAAGGGAGCAGGTTAGCCCAACATGCCTGGTTACTCACCCTAGTTCTATCAGTTATCTAAGTTGCCCAGCGTATCCTAGGAAAAGATGACTGAAGGGGCAGCACATGACAAGAGGGTTGTATGTTAGTGGAGCTTTCTAGACATGGAAGAAAACACCAGAAATGGGCAGACACCTGTCCTCAGTTCAACACTACACTCAACACATGGTTGTTACATTAAATGAATTCCTCAAAGATTGATCATCAGGTCCTCCAAATATCACTTGTACTTAAAAATTTGATACAGTATATTTGACATTCTGACTCATATAAAAATTAGTTTCATACATGTCTGTGTCCCCACTAAATTATAATCTCTTGAAAATCTTGGTTCTGCCTTACTCATCCATATTCTCCCTAGGGACTAAAACATCATTGAGTTTAATTTTCCTCTTATCAAAATGCAGTATTGATTACTAGGTCAGATGAGGGCAATAAGGATGAGGAGGGTGCTTCTGTTCTTTCTACCTTCATTCATTTGCTATGCTTTCATTCTTCTTAAAGGTCTGTCATGGCCTCCATTGACTATAAGATGAAAAAAATCTCAGCTGTGTAGCATAACAAAGTCCTCAGCAAACTGATCCAAAACTATTTTATATGTGGCCTCCTTCCCCAGTAGAAAACTGCAAATTATTTCTTAAAGATAAAATGGTGTTTTTTCCTTTTATATTCTTGCTCATATAGTTCTTTCAGCTTTTAACGCCTTTTCTCCAGTTCGTCTCTGTCTCTCTGTCTCTGTCTCTGTCTCTGTCTCTGTCTCTGTCTCTCTCTCTCTCTCTCTCTCTCTCTCTCTCTCTCTCTCTGGTACTGGGAATTAAACTTGGATCTTTGTGCATGCCAGGCAAACATTCTATCACTGAGTACTTCCCTAGCCAGTGTGATTCATCTTTTAAGGCTATTATCTGTCTTCACCTTCTTTGAAGACTTCCACAGTTCCCAAAGGTCAATTCTCTTTGCAAAAATTGTTATCTATGCAAAGACATCATTAAACTGGGACGTCTTAGAGGAAAGGGTCTGACCATATATTCTTACATAATTTGTCTATCATAGGAGCCTATCATTCTAGTCACCTACTCCAGGAAAGATTTTTGGGGAAAATGGACAGTTGAGTGTCACAGAAGATTAATTTCCGTTTTGAAGTATCTGGTTTTTGTTCCCAAATTCTATTCCTCCAAGTTACAAATAGTTTTCCAAATCTTGATCTTTTATCCTACTTGTGTAATCTTTAAGGCAATTTATCATAATTCATAAGAAATGAGATTTCAGCCCTTTTTTAACAATTAAAAAATTCAAAGGTGTATTTGAAACAATAATCTTCTGATTTCTAAATTTTAGACTGTGTTAAGCTTTAAAATGATAATTTTCTGGAAGTCATTTAAATGTTTAGAAAGGAATTTAAATGCATAAACTGCTATTTTATTGGTTGATATATTGAGATTATAGCTGAATCTGCAGTTACATAGAGGATATGTTCTAGAAAAGCACTTTGTAATCTTAACTGTTTGCCTTGAAGGATTAATTACATGAAAAATTTGGGAATTGAGAACCTGTAAATAAATTTGTATTTATTCTATAGTCAACTATTTATTCAGTATCATTATGGGTCTGGGCAGGATGCTGGTAGAAGTCATTAGCTTTCCTTCTGGAAGTTTTTATGTAGGTCAAAAGAAAAGACCCATGCATGCAAATAAACCCAAAGATGAGAACATCTACTGAACACTTGTTAATATTCACATGTCACCCAAAAATAGTGTAGGCTTAGAATTACATTAAAATGGCCAGTTTTGTACTTAATGGCAGTACTGCTTTATGCATCTTATTTGCTTTCCTGAATCACACTTTTCCTTGTAAATTGGAGATAATGATATCTATCTCATAGGATTGTGAGGAAATTAATGAGTTAAATACATTATTAAGTGATTCACATAGGATATGTTATAAAAGTTCAAATATGGCAATTACTGTTTTATAAGTAAATGAATTTAAACATCAGTTTAATAATTACTCTAGATCATAAAGATAGTAGCTGACTCAGTATTTAGAGTTTGTCTTTCAACTCTGTTCCTTAAACAACAATGTTATGCAATGTAGTGTCAAGTTTTATGGGAACTGCATTACTTTTGGGTTTCAGATAAAAAGGAGGTATCTGAGGGAGTTTATCTTTGAAATCTTTTGAATAGTTACACTGTATTCTACCATTATTTTATTATTATTATTATTATTATTTGTTACCAGGGATCGAACTCAGGACCTCGTGCTTGCCCATCTGACACTTGTGCTGCTGAGCTAAACTCCTGGCTCTACCATTTTATTGAAATCGTTTTCTTTCTTGATTTCTCAGAAGTGACTTCTTTTGTAGAATCTTTTACCATATATTCAGAGTTCTTTATCTTAATCACATTAGATGTTTCTGTTTCTTACAGTTTGATTTTCAGCCCTCTTGTCTTATTTTTAGTTTCCTACACACCAGTACCTCCCATATATTCTTACATAAATACAAGTTTTTGTTGGGGGGCTTGAATGGTTAAACTAAAGGGTAAAAGCATGCTGGCTCTGTGAGGATTGAATGTCTAAACCACAAGAAGCTTAGGCTGGTGAAGCAAGTTGTATCTCTCCTTCCCCAAGAAAACTTCAGAGCTTTGAAACAGTCCTTTGCCCAAACTTTTTTTCTCTTCTCTTCTCTTCTCTTCTCTTCTCTTCTCTTCTCTTCTCTTCTCTTCTCTTCTCTTCTC